>WURT03664715.1:0-17845 GCA_009936505.3 Holothuria glaberrima | reverse complement strand
CAACAACAACAACAACAACAACAACAACAACAACAACAACAACAACAACAACAACAACAACAACAACAACAACAACCCAAAATATCGTTCAGGTAGGTAGGACAATAATAAAAAGATCATTAAGCAGGCAAAATGAACTCATTATATACACGCTCAGTATGGTATGATACCCATCTCCCATCGGAGTGTATAGCATCCAAACACAAAACCTCTACGACAAAAACCTACCAAATCTTAGACATGTCTCCATCTTTTATTTGCCTCTGCCGATTCTGTACCCTCATTACGAAAAACATTTTCTTATGATCTTCCACTGACTCTCTTGCCTTGTTCATCATCATCGATTGAAGATAAAAGTACTTTCTCGATTTAAAGGGACAGTCTGTCCTCCTAAAGGTCAACTATTACTTTCTACTTACCAATGTCATCCTCCACACATTTATTAAATCAGAAAATGGACTGGATGTGCTCTTGCAATGATTCCGTGTAGAAAAAACAGCTATACTATGATATGTAAGTAAACTTTTTGAAAATCTTGCGCTACAGGTCTACGCATAAATAACTTGATGAGCGAGTGACTTTAAAATTCTTGTTTATAATGCTTCTACTGGATTTACAACCTGTCAAGTAAATTCTTGCTATTAAAACCATCTCAAATCATCATCTAAGATAAGGCATTAAGTGATCATTAATGTGCGCATTTTACATCTGAAAGAGGCATCCAATATTAATTCCTATCCATTCTCTACAGCTGAGGGTAACGCTACTTATTGTATCTCCTTGGAGAAAGTATTTTTATAATGCCAATTCGTATCAGATATCAAGATAGATTTTCACAAGCCCATGAAATACTATGATGATAGTTGTTAAGTGACGAGTGGAGAAGTTCAACGACCGTTGATGGTCTTTAGAGTAAAATCTCGTTCGAATATGCCATCGGAAGTATGTAGGTATTATATCGCCTGGTCATGACGTCCACAAGTTTGAAGTTAAAAAATCATAAAGAAACCGCTAATTTTTATGAGAAGAAATGTTTTCAAGGAAATTTTAGTCGAGCATGATAATTTTTCCGGTTGGCAATAAACAAGTTCTAATAAGACTAAGAGGAAACTAGAATTTCCAACATGACATCTCTCTGCTTCTAATGAGTGATTATGTGGCGACGAGTTTTTTCAGATATCATGGCGTAAAGAACTTCGCTTAATCAAGGAGGTGTTATTATGCTAAATAAAACCTCCTTCGTTTAACAATGAAGGAAATAAGTGAGCAGCTTGTCCCCTGGGGAGAGGGCAAACAGACCCGTAGAAAATGGTGTAAGGGAAAATTTCTCACCCCTAGGAATATTTTGAGAACAAAAATATTACTGTCTTAACACACCGTAACATATCTAGCCTACCTGGAAAATATATCATCCCCATAAATTGTGTCGCCCCATTCAATACCTTTCTAACCACGGGACTGGTGGGAAGAGCGAAATGGGAGATTGGGAAGGGCAGTGGATGGGATGTGAATGGGTGAGAAGAAAGGTTGCAAAGACATTTTTAGTTGATTGGTTATAGTGGTCTGAGAGCCCAAAAGGATCAGGGGGTAGGAATTTTCAATAGAGGAGACGTAAGGTTTGATTAACCGCTGTCCTGGGTCTTTGGAAAATTTTTGCTTTTGGAAGATGGCTGAGCTGCAAAATGGTGCTATATTTGACATATTTTGAAGCATTTGTTTGCCTCAACTTTTTTCAGTCATGACAGCTATGGAGGGGGGGGGCTGTTGCGCCCCTGGATTTGTCACTGCGGATGAAAATGTCGGTTGTAAACTCATTTCAAGGAACAGTGGATTAGTTGATGTCAATTTACATTAACAGTCATTAAATAAGCTGAAATAAGAGTTTCCATAACAACAGAAAAAATGGCAGCGTTTTGATTATTTTGCCTTGAAAACTTTTCTATTGTTTTATCTTCTATAAAGTATAAAGAGCTAACGTGAATGCCGTACGTTTTAGTTAAGGTCACATTATTTTCATAATGTGTGGTTTTCATTTGTGTACTGTTCGTCGGTGTAACGACCCAGCCTCATTAAGCCCCCCCACACACACACACACACATTCCTGTTCTTCGCAGACTAATAAGAACATTGCCGATGCTGATGACGACGTACGATAACAACGACAAAGAAAAAAACGAAGTCGAGGATGTCTGTATGGTCCTCACAACCCAAGAAAGTGCACGATAGGGCCCTCTTTTTATATTTACCTGCAAAGGCCTTCGGACCTCGCTGTTGACGGTCTGTTTTAAACATCTTAACTCACCGTAACTCACTGGAGCCCATCGGCAGTTACTGCCGATGGGGTCGTAAAAACTGGGGCAGACAGCCGTTTCTGGCTTATGTAGAGCCCCCTTCTTTTCCGTAGAATAGGATCAATTACACTTTTGAATCCGTTGACTGTTGTAGCAGTAATAGCTTCCTGTGGCAGATTATTCCATTCAGTAATGACCTAGCCCTTCCACTAAATAGGCCTTCACCTTCTAAAAACTCTAGATTGCCTTTGGTATTTACTTGTAATCTTCCATAATTATTTATGTATATGGAACTCGTTTGCTTACCTTTAGAGCAGGCCATCTGAACTGATAGACTGTTGAACATGGATGCCATTGAAATTATTTTGTATTATTTGATAAAAAAATCGGAAAGCAATCTAAACGAACAGAATACCCCAAACAGACATGTTCGAGATTTTTTCGGTTGTCAAATTTGCAATTAAATGCGGCTTTTCATAGAAAGTGCATGGAGTGGATTCAATTCCGTAATGCTTCACTGCATAACAAATTACACAAAAAGAATTTGAGGCAAGCCAAGCGTACGGTATTGCAAACCATTGACAAACCATTAATAAATAGCAAGCGCGTTTTACTGAAAAGGTGGTTTGATACGTTCATGAGAGTGTTCTATCCTTCATACTGTCATAATGGAAGTTCGAAATAGCCACAACCGAAATCGTAGAAAGTCTTTTTTGCCCACGAGCAACAAGCTACGTCACAAAAGAGTGTGAGATTTGACGGTTTCGTAACAGGTAAAGGGAATGATGGTCCAAAAATAGCTACAGAGAAACAGTTCTTTGAGGAATGTAGAAAACAAGCAATTCCGCTGGTAATAATGTAATTTTACTAATTATAGAACAGTTGAAGAAGCCGCAAACTTTTTGTAAGCTCGGAAGCCGGAGACGTCTTTGCTTTTATTTTTTGTTGTTGACAAAATTGTTTAGTTTTCTCTTAAAGATTTGGCAAAGGTTTCAGGCACATCCGACCGACTTATTCTAGGGAGCTTTCACGATCACATAGGCTAGGTTAGATAACTGTTGTCACGCCCGTATCCAGACAACTTGTTGAAGGGGTTGAGGTGGCTTACATGGGCGAGATAATGAAGGACATGTTAAGCTTGTGTTAAGGCAGAACAGGCTAAGTGAATTGCTCTTAGTAATAGGCCTATATTTTAAAGATGTAGAGCCCCCTCCCTGACCCTGGCTGGAGTCAAACAAACTCGTCCATGCCTATCCTATTCCGGGAAAATTACAGAAGTAATCGTTACGTTTCATTTTACAGTATAGTAATCTCAATGTGACTTGTATTGGTACATGCACGCGTGCATCGTTTGTCGTATACGTAACGTCTTTTCTCTTTTGTCCTCCACGTAACTGATGTGTGACGACATTAGATCTTTAGTCGTTAGCTGTAAGCTCCCAACATCAATCATAAGTCAGCTCAAAGTGTATTTGCATTAAAACTTTTTCATCTTGAAAGAAGTGTTTGTGCAAAACCTTAGGTTTAATTATGTTACAGGGGCATCGAAGCATTGCGGTGAAATTTGAATTCTGTTCCCGTTTGTGGTCCTCGAGATAATTAAATGATCATATCTCAACACAAAGTGAACTTGAAGCAAGCATTTGTGACATCATAGCCTGATATTAAGCAACACCGTTTTATTTTTCTTTACAGTTTGCCTCTTGCCTAAATAACAGGCTATACGGCATTTGTTCAGTCAATCCCTAATTTTTTACGCACTCCCAACAGGGATAGCTCCCTGATCTCAGGTAGTGCCCACTGCGCAGGTGGAAGTTAGGCAGCACAATAATGATCAGACTCTGGTGTCAGTCTAGGCTGTCAGTTTTACGGCTACCGGGGTGCACTCTCAAGTGATCGAGTTCGCGCAATAAAACAACAACATGAATAATGAGAGGGTACATGGAGAAGTCATATTTTTATAATCAAGTCACTTTGCGTCCAGAACTGGACATAGTCCCCTTCGCTTGGGCGTTCGGTGTTTGGGAAGCCTTTTAGAAGGCCTAAGCAAACAGAGTTCGTTCCGATGGGTAGTTTGCAACCTAGTTTCTCCTCCACAATCTCATGCTTTCATTTAACGATCCCAAGAGGAATGGAATTTTTTAGATGACAATTCATTTCTGATGGTAAAGTTAAATCCCTCTCCTTTTCAAGGTCAAAGCAGCCTTAGGGTTAAAAAGAAAGAAAACGAAACACATCTCATCAATGTGCTGAGATGACATCTCTGCTTGCTTCAAGTCCATTGTAGGTTATAAGTGCTTTAACGTCATGAAATATACAGGGGTGCCGCCAGGATTTACCCAACGGGGGGGGGGGCTGGGCCGGCTGAGCCTGAATTTCGATGACCTTTTTTTTTTGCTTTTTTGCACTTCAGTTCAGTTCCCGTCGGCATACTTGTACTATCCGAATTTTTCGAGGACCTTTTTTTTTTTTCAAAAACAAAAGAAAATCGAGGTTCCTGCTCCCCGACGACACCCATTTTTCTGTCCCGACGGGGGACAAGACTTTCCCGACGGGGGGCTGTAGCGCCCCCTGTCCCCCTGACGCCATCCCTGGAAATATATCCATGGGAACCACTTGTGAGAATCGAATGAAAATAAAATTGCACAAGGATGAGCAGATACAGTTCCTCTTTCAATTTGATCTCCAACCTTGAAAATGGACTTGAGAAGGCCGCATCGTCGCTTTGAATTATACTCATCATTGTTGCCTTACCCTATCAAAAGTGAACAATTTCATCCGCGCCATCTGTTGGTAACATTTTATGCTGGTTGGTAATGGTATCAACAACATTATATATTAAGCCTAAACATCAAGCCTATCGTCACAGATCACTTCTCTGGACTGTCAAACATTGAAGACAGGTTGGAAAATTCTAAGAATAGAAATAATTCAAAGAATAAACCAGTTACGGTGGGGGTTTATCTTCTGGTTTTTAACAACAGATTTTCATTTATCAGTTTATTGGTTTTCATTATAAAGAAAGGATGTAATCAATAGAGGAGAGGAAGTTAGGGGCAGACCAACGGGAGCCCAAGTGTGCTTTAAACTGTTTTTGTTTTGGCAATGCGCGGTGCCGTAAGAATGCCCTCAGGCGCCATAATGCTGACTAATCCACTGGAATGAACACTTCACCCTACTGCGAAGTCGCTGTTAGCAGTTTTGCAACTTTCACTGTAAATTTATTGTCTTGTCACTTCTCCAAAAAAAAAAAAAGAAAAGAAAAAAGGCTTGAAGGTTATTCAGACGTCAGATTTACGTCACTAATAGACAAAAAGATATCGATGACCTTTCTTTGGAAACTTTACAACTCAGTCTCCGACCAAAAGTTAAAGATTTTCATTATAAAGCTCGTCTGCATAAGTGTATGGGACCATTTGGACTTGGGGCGCAATATCTTCAAGTGCTCCCTACCGCCACACGCCTATGCTGGACTCCTTTCAGCTGACCCACAAAAACAAGATTGGTCAGAAAATACTTTCAATGGTCAGTCTTTACCACTAGCCAAAATAGTTACATTAGGCTATCTTAACAGAAATTCTTCTAAACAGATGAGTAAGTGACATGAACGTCCAACTCTCACAAAGTTTTGTCCATCTTAACTTTCTAAAACACTTTGTTTCATTCAACCAGAACATGGTTAAATAATCCGTTACCACAGAACCGGGTAAAATATGACCATATTGTATGATGCATGCATTCGGAAACAACTCCGACACATTCTTCCCCTTTTTGACATTCATGTAGTAACATACACACATACGATTATTCTTAGCTCCAAATAGTTTGACACTGCCCTCCTTCCAAAGGCGACCCATTTATTGGACTATGCAGAGTCAATTGGGAGAATTTAACTCCCCCTGTAATAAGATTTCTATTTGCTGCTCTTCCATGAAATTATATACTCCCTAACTGAATGTCCACTTACATTTGAACCCCTTGTTGGGCACATATTCGAGTTCAAATGCAAGTTCCTATAATTGTTTTCAAAAGCAGAAACAAAATGGACCATCTTTGGTAAAAAATCCTCGGTAAAGCCTACCTGTTTACTAACTCCATAGTCTCTCGGGAAATGGCAATGCGGTGGTAGCAATCCCTGATAGGATTCTTCCCCGCCAAACCCCTCCCCAACTCGTTTACGACAAAGTTGAGCACAGCCCGGAGAGTCCGCTGAAATTATTACATTCTATAGCTTTTCGTAAATCAAATTTTAGTAGATCTGCGGACAAAGCCATGCCACTCCATTCAGCCTGAGGGAAACGAATACATTGAGGAATATGGAAGATTGTAATGACCTTGGTAAGTGAAAGTCGTGAAGAGAAATTCTAGTGACAATTAATTCGATTAGGAAAACATGTGACTATAAGCCGGTTCCGGATGATTTCAGCAAAGAGTTGAACTATAATATAAGATAAATTCATTCTTGTAAAGAATTCGAAAATGCCAAGAGCTCGTTTCTGTCGTTCTATTTGATGAATTCGATACAAATTTTGATCTACGGAATGTCAGATTATCAAGATTCAACTCAGCCAAAAACCCTGCAGAATGAAGAAAATGACCAAAAACGGGGGAAAGGTGAACGAACACTAGTGCCTGTCAAACTGTTTTCACGTTTTGTTGATTTGATAAACGCTCCCCGAGACTATTGCCACGGTGTCGACTCGTTTAGAGAGGGATCTTGCTGAAATATTGATCGAACAGACGGATTTTAAGTATCTTGAAAAATAACTTCAACGACAGCGATTGCACGTGCATATGGGGCTACAAACCCTAGATTCTTTGCCATGGTAACGGAATCGGGGATGGGTTCAAACTAGGATACTTTACGTATTTATTTTGTAAAATGCTTCCTTGTTTTGCCTTGTTTATGTATTCACACTGGCTAAGGAGGTTGTTTAACTAGATTAAGTTAAAGGATGGATGTAAAATATTCTCAGTAAATTTGGAGCACTTTTTTGTAAACATGATAGCATCCTTCTTGAAAAATAAATCACGTTTAGATCCCTTTATATGGATTTTGGAAAAGAGTGTGGCGTTTTCCCAGTACTGATAAATTATGAAGTTGGATCAGTTTCCTAATGCGTTATTTTTTCAGTGATGGGTGCTGCGCTCTTAGCTTGTTTTCTCGTAGCTATGAGCTAGACGAAAAACGAAGTCAATAAGACAGATGTGTGAGATGACGAACCGAGTAATATGCCTAGACTAAAAGTCAGTTACGTATGGGACAATCAGGAGATTAAATTTTACAGTGAACCCAAAGCCTAACGTTATAAAAACTATATATGTTAGTGTGGATGAATGCTCACACTTACATTTTCAACTCTGTTCATTCTTGTGTTGAGGAATCAAGTGTTGAAAATTTTTCACCCATCTAAAAATATCAGATCGTATAATAACTCGTTATATCACTAATACAAATCAGATTTAAATCTTTGCTATTATTTGTTTTTTCTTGAAACCAAAACACCTTGTTTAAAAATGTGATCAAAGAAAATTTTACTCATGACTTTACTACAAAAACGCGCTTCTGAAACTACACTGTGTAAAAAGGAGTTAGTTTTTACACGGTTATATAAAATATTTTTACTTCATTAGCAAACCAAAACAGCCAATGTGAGTCGTACAAGAAAGTCACCACAAATTATCTTGCAACTGACCTCTTTAAGTTAAATAAATAAATTTCAACATTTATATCTCTGAATATAAGCTGTGAAGATGTGAATTAATCTAATAGAAGTCTATCAACCTATTTAGTATTTATGCTTGCAATTTTAGACGTTAGCTACCCTTGGATGGTATGGGGGCCTAATTTTTTCCCCAGGATCGTTAGGGATACAAAGATTTTTCAAAGTAGTTTTAATTTGTTTCTAAATCAAGGTTAGAGTTAAATTAAAGGTTATGACTACGTGGACAAGGGATATTTGGCCTGATCTTTCATAATCCTCTGTCAGAATTACAAAAAAGGGTCGAAAAGCTGTCATTTTGGAATTATGGGTGTGGTCTATTTCCAAGAAGCTAATTCGTCCATTGGCATGATTTACCCCAAACCGTCCTGTGAAAAATTACGCCAGCGGGGCGGCTTGTTTAAAGTCTAAATGTTCTCGTTTCTCCTTGCGTACGTAGCAGGTTGTACCTTTTTCAGTCATATTCCTGATTTTGGAATTGAGAGCCGAGCAAACAGAGTCCGCTCCGCGGGGTACGTTTCTCCGTGCTCTCTGAGCTGTCAGTGGATCGTAATGCTGTGTGGGTCAAGGTCTGGTGACAACGAAATAGCACAAATAGGTATTTGCTGTTAATAGCAACAAACCCAAGAAAGAAGACAAAATTACCTACCAAACACATCAAAATTTGATAATTTTATATAATATTTTAGTCTATTTTATAATTACATAATTAATAACAATAGTCAGATACGCAAATTTGTGTTAAGATGGAGGAACTCACAAGGGTTTAACATAGACTTTAATTCTTCAATTATCACTTCAAAGGACACCTTTTATTGATGTTCTGGGGGAATTTATTTTTGAAGGAAAGGTTGTCTATTTAAAAATGTCAATATTACTCAGCAAACTGTCACGGTAAACTCGTTCGAAAAGATGTAATATATATATATATATATATGTAATAAACAATGTGAACCACACCTTAGGGCGACAGTTACATTGACTTACACTAAAATTTTCATTTTTCAAATTTTCATTTCGATAAAATTATTTTTCTAAATGGTGCCTAAAATCATAATTTATATATATATATGTCTATATATATATATATATATTTATATATATATATATATTTACGCCCGTTCTAGGGTGGATGCACTTTGTCCTCGTCGAGGTCAGTTTGGTACCCATGTTCAGTTGAGTGTATCTTCCTTGTCTTGTAAGTCGTACGCTTTCTTACCGTGTTGAAGGGTTTGAACTCGAAATCTTGTAATTTAATAAAATTACTTTTTGCTTAGTATCGACCATGTTTTCGACATCTATATATATATATATATATATATAGTATTACAAAGACTATTTCATTGGCTGAATTCTTTCGAGTGTCCTTCAAGTTTAAATTGTTGGAGTATATACGATGTACTACAAAGGTTTAATAAAGAACCTCACTATAAACCAGTTCCAATCTTCATAGTATACTCAGTTGCTAAGATATACGCATATTGCTGTTCATTCGTCTTAATTGAAAAGGCCGTTGAGTAATAATTTGTCATATTCCTTGTCGAACATCAAACAGTGAATGCTTTTGTTTCCTTTTAAAATCGAACTGTTTATAAAGTCCTGAAATTGAAAACAATACCTTTCTCTTGTGATACATGATATGAAAAAAGGGCTTTTTAAATCAAGTGACTATGCAACAATGAAAAAGACATATCCAATCCTGATTCAAGGTTGTTGACTTAAAGAAAAAAGAAAGATTGTTAATTTGATAAGTAAAAGAGTGACATTTCAAAGCAAATCCGCAAACTACACTCTAAAAAACAAAGAGGGAAATTCATTCCAAAAGAGTGTGCTGAGCTACCACTCCAAGTAGAGTGAAAAACCACTCCAATAGAGCGATACTTCATTTCATCCGTGTGAAGTATCACTCATTTTTAGTGAATTGTCACTCTTCTGGGGGCAAAATTCACTTTTACAAGGAGTGGTCACTAAGCACACTCTTTTTCCAGTGAATTTCGCTCTTTTGTTTTTAGAGTGAACTCACATTTCCAACGGAGAGAATAGACTTCGCCATATATCTCAGCACAGGGACATCTTGTGAAGATGGGAGTTGGACAAACATGGTTGACTTTGAAACCTTTTTAACATACATTTTTGTCATCAAAGTTGAGAGTACGTACGCTCTAACTGCTTAGTAGAACAGCTGTTCTTGGTTAGTATGTCGTATACTCATCTTAAAAACAACATTCCAATGCTCACACTGTCTACGGTCGTTGAACTCATCCCCTCCCAGAGGCTACTAACACATCCTCTCCCACAATTAATTGATGCAATCCAAGAACCTGAGATGCATGCAACCTCTCTATTTGCCTAATTACGACATGTCAAGCTCCGTGATAAGTT
The DNA here is from genome assembly GCA_009936505.3 of Holothuria glaberrima. Classification (NCBI taxonomy): domain Eukaryota; kingdom Metazoa; phylum Echinodermata; class Holothuroidea; order Aspidochirotida; family Holothuriidae; genus Holothuria; species Holothuria glaberrima. The sequence goes on along the minus strand of WURT03664715.1, from coordinate 7,449 downwards.
GTAACATTGTTCAACTATGCAAACCTATTAATTAATGAGTCTACTGCAACACTTCGACATCCATGTCATGGGGTGCCGTTAGGGACATTGAGTCATTAATTTAGTGGCAATCTGCATAAGATGTAGTGTTATCGAAATGTCAAGAGGCGTTTAATTGGGGTTTCCTTCGGGTTATTACAAAAAAAAAAGATTCACAAACAGAATTATTCACAGTAGAGCAGAAGTCTGTGAGTTAGTGCATTATATAAAATCGTTTAAATATTATGTAATCACACATGTACGGATAGCTATTGGTATATTAATGAAGAAAGAACAACTAAATTCTTAGAATTCACGTCCATAGATGCTGCTTAAAGACAAATTTGCCTTAAAAAATCGGCAAACTCTTGCAAATCTCCTCTTATTGCATTACAAGCACCTCTGAAGACGTTTTGAACACACCTGTTTCAAACACCAGGTAAAGCAAGGAAAAAGTCTCCTTGAATTTTACAATTCACTAAAAAAATATTGTCACGTGATTAAAATAGGCCATTCATGAACTAGAGTGACGGGGCATCCTTACTCTGATTGGGGTGACTGCATTTTCCCTTTAAAGTAACAATGGTGAACGCCAATATCTACAGGGTTCTGTTGACATGGGAATGGCATAGTTGGGTATTTGATGTAAAAAAACATAAAAATCCATGAAAAAGTTACAATTTCTATCAAAATCTGTCCAATATTTACTATATAACACGGCACTATCTTACATTTTCAACATGAATAAACATTAACTATGATTATAAACTTGTGAAGTGGAGAGAAGGACTCACAAGAAATCCTTAGTCATACTGTGATTTGAAAACCGTAATTTCAAGAACAATTGTTACATCTTTATGCCCGAGGGATTTATTTTGAGGATAAACTGATAAAAGCCATGTGTACCCCAAAAATATTGATGAACTAAAAGCTAGTTGACAAGCATTTACGATAAAATTGGGGGAAGGGGATGCTGTGAGTGCTCATTGTTTCTGTAAGTTGTATACCTTTGCTCAGGAGGGAACTGGAAGGTATTGAAGAGGAGGGACAGAGGCCATGGCAGGGGGAGGGGACAAATGCCCCCATGCCCCCTTATAGTGGTGCCGCTGAGGAAATATAACACCGTGTAAAACTCAACATATACTTTTTGATGAGCCATGAGTTACTCCATAAATGATACACTTTGATGGGTGATGTCTAGAAAACGGTTTAATATATAAAAAATTCAAAGGATCATTAATAAGGGGGTTTTAGTCTGTACCTATTAGTAAAATAGCTCTTTTGGGGGCGTGTCCCTCTGTACCTTTCATAAAACTGTTTAATTTAGAAGTTAAGTAATAATTGAAAGAATTTTCTGATCAATAAACTTTTGCACATTTCCTCTTATTGACCTTAAAAGTATCTATGTTTTTGAAAATAATTATTACAAACGAAAGGTAATGCAAGGAGTTATTCTCCATGATTTTAAAAACTCAGTAACAAAAACTTTACCACGAGATAATAACGGCCATTCATGAATTTTAATAACAGGCTATATAAATTCTGATTGGGCTTACTGCATTTTCCCTTCAAACTCTCCTTATGCATGGAAGCTATATTAAACTGTTGATATCTGGCAAAGCGTTTCAACCCGAAAACTGTTCACTATGAGTCTTAGCACGTATAGTTACAACTTGATTTATATAGTTACATATTTCTGACACTTCATCGGCAATAATTCAAATTTTTGTCAGGAATCGATTTCTCAGCTATGGGATGCAAAGCTGGTTTCACAAGAAATATTAAAATGTTATGGCTTTTTCACGTGCGGTTAAAATTATGCCAGAGGCTTCTTCATATCCCAGAATCTCTTATTTCTGTTTTCAGCAAGGATTATCCGCTTTGACTGCATGCCGTAGTTAAAGGCAACACATATCGCTGCAGATAGTAAAAAAACTCCCTACAAATTTTATTTTTTAGCCTCTTCTTCACTTTTAGAGTAAAACACCTGTCTCGTGAACTTCTGGAAAAACTACAATGGCATATTGCATGATTGCTCAGGGCCATATCCACACAATACTGTGTGTGAGGTATCTGGTATGCAAAATGTACTGGTCACTGCCGAGTGATGTGGACAATCATCAACCACCAATCACATTGATGCTATTGTTTGAAGTTATGTCAATCAAAGTGTGATCACCAAGTGTTAATAGAGGCATGGAGATTAAAATATGTTTTCAGTAATGCAACAGCCCCTTTAATGGTTCCTTCTGACTTGCAAAAGGTTCCTTAAGTAGCTCACTGCAAGCACGTGCTTATAGGATCCTCCATATCATCTGAACGCGTCCGTTTTGATCAAACTTCACCATTTTAATAACATCTCTGGGCTAACTGTGAGAAGATAAATGTCTCTTCGAATCGGACGGTCTCTCGTGCCTACGGTTAATTGATCGGCAATGCAGTAACTATCAGTAGTGGCTCTTGTGAATTGCAAGGAACAAGATGCCGGACATCTAGGCAAAATAGAACTGACATCTATCGCAAAGATAAGAACATGTTTTGGCAAATTTAAACCCTACGATCTACAGGCTAGATTTGAGTATTCTTTTATTTTCTCTGACAGCACACCAGTAGTTTGAAATCATTAAATTTGTTCTCACTCTGGTAAAGACATGGAAAAAAGGTTCTCAGCTTGAATGAAATTTTAATATATTAAAGCGGTACACATTCTAAGCATTCTGGTCAAGGTCTTAGCCAGCAATGCGTCTCGCCGTCTTTGAGACGGCTAAATTTGAGTGAGAGACGGCCAAATTTGAGCAGAACGGCTTTTGATACGTCAGTAAATGTCTTGGTATACTCCTTCCAAATTGAGTTTGATTTGACATCATTTAGCTCAAACATAATTGAAACTCACTGATATTTTAAACCAAAGTAGTCCCCGCCAAAATCTATGGCATACGGACAACTTAATTTCCGTAATATAAATTAGAGCACGGGCCATTATAAAACGTCGCTAACGTAAAACAATGCCATAACTTATCACGAATCACAGCTTCAGTGCCTACCCTACGCGTAAATGTTGCTTGCCTGCACCAGATGGATGGTGCCTGGTAAATTAGTAACAAGTGAGACGCGGCGTTATAAAATGCTGGCTAAAACCCTGATTCTGGTGAATACACGTAAAATGGTGGAGTTAAATTTTGTCAGGTCTGATCTCAGTTGGTAAGAAGCAATGCGACGGATACCTTTACCACATTATCCCTTTTACAACAAAATCCAAGTTGCAGCACATCAAGTGTCAGAGGTGCAATCCTGTGCCTGAGTTTTCATTGGACAAAAATGTGAAATGCCGGAATGTGTTCATCTAACTGAGGTGGGAGGCACCTGCAGGGGTCGAGACAACGAGGGCCCCAACGAGGCCCGCGGAGGATCTAATGCAGTTACATTTTGCCGACAAAACAAATTTAACAATATACAGATGACATTGGACGTGGGCTAATCATAAAAAACACACTTTCATTTTTTTTCTTTTTCATACTAAGCCTAATTAGTACTAAAAACATGTCGATTTCATGATGCAACATGCTTGAGGGTTGGAATGTTGGAGGGTTACAGGAACCCAACTAGAGTTTGTAATTATTCAGCTTAAGCTGTTCCACAGGAACCTAGTAAGACTATCTAAGGCGAGTGCGTTCGTGGCCTGAGAGTCTTTTAAAAGAAGTAGAAACGGACAGGGGACTGAATTTCACCTAGGATGAGAGTGTGACAAGTCTATGTCGGCGTCCTTCAGGCCGGGGGCAACTCCGAGTCCTTGCAAGGTCACTTTATCCCTACAGGGAGTCACCACTGATGCTTTCTTTCCGGTTCATTGGCATGCAGGGATTTGCCTATTCTCAAGGATAATGTGACGATAAAGCTTTATCATTGTTTGCGAACATCTCTAAAACGACGGACGGTTTAAACCCCACTTAGTGAATACGGTTTTTTCCACTCAAATTCAATAGCGCCTTGGCAACTGAGTTTCATTGACTAGAGTGATATTGCACAAAGTTGTAATGCGTCAGAGAAGCTTGAGGTAGTATACCAAAAAATACCGTCCTTCTCGTCTGGTAGACTCGCGATAGTCTTTGGTTTAACTGAGAGAAAGCGTTATATATCACAGAACACAACATGCATTGACTTTCAATCGTAATTAACTATGAGAAACCGACAAACGAGGAAGGCTCTGGCACGTCTTGCAGAAAACCGGAAATAGCTTCCGTTCAATAAAGTGTTGAGGACGTTTTAGCAATCAGTCCGTTTAACAAGTAAGTGTCCACTTAAATATTTGATTTAGGGATTGCACAAAACGTGTCTGTCCAGTGTAAGATGGGCGGTAAAGACTGATTTAACGTAACGTTTGCATATGAGAATCATCACCACCTTGCTAGGCTTCTCACACCTCCTAATATTAGAGTTCAATAAACCAAGAGTACGACTACTTTGATCAGGCAGTTGTCACGGGAACTAAATTGCAATTATAGGCCATGAGCAGACATTGAAACTGCATTGGATGTTAGCCTGCGTAGCGGCTGTCTATGGCTTCCACCACAGTAGCTACTGCCCTCGGACGCATTCGTTGTTTTATAAGGAAAATGCAGTCACCCCAAATTGAATTGATATACAAGGGTATCTTATTTCATGAATGGCTAATCATGTGACACAAATATTGTTAAATGAAGTCTTAAAGGGGCTTTTGAGTTGGTTCACAAAATTCAGGATTTTTTCCCACCTGTTGAGATTTATGCTCACATCTTGATGGTTAATGTTCGAACTAAGATACATACAACTGAAATGGCAATGGTAGGTTATTTAATGATTAAAACCATTTATTACAAAGCCATGACCAGACACTTTTACCATTTAGTATTAATCATATGCAACCTCTGTCCACAAAAACTGCAATTTCTCTCATTTTTGATAACTATAGGAAGTGATACATGAGTAATGAGGCTAATTAGATACATTGTCATGCAATGATTTCGTTAAAAACTCTTCACAAAATTATTGATGTCAACTCAATGAGCCCCTTTAAGTATATGCAAAATAACCCCTTTGTTTAACTTGAGAATGCCGTCTTTATGTTCTGAAACCTGAACTTGATGAAGATATGTGAAATAGATATAAGAGGAGCCTTGTAACATTTAGTTTATGTGTCATAGCAAGTTTTGGGCAACTGCTTGGTTACATCTCTATGGTCCGACATCTCTTTGCCCCGACTTCTCTTCATGCCGACAAGTCTAGTACATTGGATGTAAGGATGGGAGTATTAGGTTTACCGTATGTTGGAACATAGACACTGTTTCAGACATTGTTTCTGACATAACATGCGCTAAACAAATGTTTGCCTGAAACCCGCCCCCAGTGTTGTCCAAGTTGAATTCTTTGACGTCACCGTACCTGCTAGCTTCAACCAGGTTAATATCACTTCCATCGACGTCAATATGAATCATAGGCAACCATACTCTTACTTGTGTGTTTTTAGAAAACCTGTGAGAAACTTCAAAAGAGTTTGAACGTTAAATAAATTACTTGTGCTTGCAAAATTTCACCGCTTGACATTGAATATCTGATGCAAAGTAGAAGACAACACGAATGTTATAATCATTATTTTCTTTTACAATTAAGAGACCTCCCTGGCAAAATAACACATTTCCTCCAAAATCTGTGAGTGAAAAGAGGTCGTATAAATGTATTCAATCAATTCTATCAAAATAAAAATGCACTGATCACGTTTTGAAACATGTTTTGTAGTGTTACGTAAGCTAAAGACATTTTCAGTTCAGTGATGTAGCGTTGTTTAGAGAAATACAAAAGACGATAGAACAATCGTTTACTTTTGAATTTAGTAAGTAAATTAAAAAAAAAATAATCCTATGATAAGGACAATCTGTAAACTAGGAATATGTTTGATATTTAAGTTTCATTTTGGAATCCTTATACGTCAACTTTTTCAATGTTTGGTTAGAGATGGTGTCCCGACTCACGTCATCCGTAGTTTTACCATCGTGTATAACCTAGTATTTGATTTGCATCGAAAATGAAATGCTTCGTTTAACAGTCAGACATTCTTAGCAAAAAGGTCTGCTTTAGAAAACGTGACATTTGCCTCAACTGTTGTCCCTATAGAAATTCCTACAGAGTAATTGCAACCTGCTTTCAAATTCCCGGCACTTGTCGTTGCAAAGTCTATAAATACCTTATCATAGGTTTTGTTATTTCCGAAAAGAACGTGAACGGCATCTCGGGGAGGTATTTAATTCGAACATTCCACTTAAATTCCAGTCTTTGGGAATTAATGGAAGTTTACCTAAACATTCACTGCTATCAATGCAGAGTTTCATGAGGGCAATCCGAGAGCAATAGCTCAGTGAATAGAAATACCGTATTTCTATTGTTGTGACAACAAACGGTCCCATTTCAAGGCCCTTTGTCTCGTCATAACGCGTAATTGCCTTTATGATCAACAATGGACATTCAATATTTCTAGTATACCTTATTTTGAACAATCTACATTCACTTCTATGCTGAATATTCAGCACTCAACTGTAAACTCAACTGTAAACGTTCTCAATACCCAGCATTCAGTGTTAAGCTTCTTAAATATTCATCATTCAATGTTGAGGTGTTGAATATTCAATGCTGGGAACGGCACCTTCAAAACTCCAAAGCTGCAAAGCCACCTCAATATTCAGTGAACTTTCAGTATTAGGCAGAACATGAAAAAAGCCATTTTTTTCCAAAAAAAAACTTTTATTTAAAGTTGATTGTATTTACAAGAAACTTTGAAAACAAAACATTGGCTTAATATGCAAATTTGTGACCTGAAGGTTGCACTGGTAACATTCATTGGTTACCGGTAGGATTTGTTTATTCATCATATGTTTCCAAAAGATCTGTGTGACTCTTATGTTAGTAACCTGGGTTTTTTCTTTATAAGATATTATTTTAACAAGTTGTTCAAGACAGTTCTCTCTAGCAAAATACCGCTTGCAGGCTGGGCTATCTAGGGGCTTCGGTCTTGTCTTTATTCCTTTTGGGGTGAAAGTTCCTTATAAGAGTAGTTTCGGGTCTCAGAAAACCCTTGGGATCGTTCCATGGTTCCTTATTGAGAGAAAATAGTACATAGTTCTTTCATGTTGGGTAGTGCCCCGCGGTGTCGGGGGTACCGGGCGGTGTTGAGGGGGGGGGGTACCGGGCGACGCCTCTGTTAATCTCGAATGATCTCTGACCTCCCCCAGATACCAGAGCAACCTTTCTCTTGTAATATGAAAAATCTGTATAACAAGTATGAAAAGCAACCATCATTGCTGTCCTGAGATATCGCGAATTTCATTAAGATATTTGAATCCATAACGAAAGAAAAATATATCTCAGTTTGGTAGGATATCTTTAGGCCATGAGATGTATTAG
>WURT03664704.1:0-17845 GCA_009936505.3 Holothuria glaberrima | reverse complement strand
AATGCGTAAATTGGTAGACGTGTTAGTCTTTTTAATCAAAGCCTCCTCTCTATTGATGCCTTGGATTCTATGTAGAGGGCCAGACAGGATTTTAGTGGGATACTGACGTTTCTCAAAGAAGGATACTATATTTTGGGACGCTGAGGAGAAATCAGAATCTTCTGAACAAATATATATATATATATATATATATATATATAAAATATATATATGACTGTTACACTGAAGGTGAATGGCCTTTCAGAATGAGGGTGGCTTCCTCATACTAAAATGGCCAACTACTAAAACGGAAAAATTGTTGGCTTTTTGGGGCGGCGTTTAAGGCCACACGCCCCACTAATTTAACGTCAAACCAGCGGATGATTATGGCTGGTGACCTTTGCTAAAAGTTTAGAACAGTGTGAAAGGACCTATGGAGGTGGTTTTCATTATTCAATCTATTCTACAGGCACTTATTGAACAGTGACTATTTACTGGATTCTCAAATCAACTTTAAAAGGCAAAAATCAGTGAGGCATTACATATAGACATTAAATAACAGAGTGTTTAGATTACCTGCACCTTCCATTCGGTCTTAAAATGTATCAAAATAAAACAAAAAATAAATCATTGAAAATTACCACATTTGTCATGAAAAATATCTGCACCAAGCACATCACAACCAAGAGAAAACTTATTCTGAAATTTTCAGGTTTGTACATAGCAAAAATTAAGAAAGGTGTTAGGATCTCGTTGGTGGGTCAAGTTACCATGAACTACACCAGGAACGCAGTTTCTTCTCATAACTTAAAACTTTTTAATTGGTTTTAGTCGGTCCGGCCACGGCCTTTTTTCTCCAGTGGTGGCTCACTGGCTTTTTTTCCCTCCTCTATTGCTTATGCTGAGCACCAAGCACAATGGCAGTAGGTTCCATTTTTAAAGTCTTTGGTATGACCGGCCAGGATTCGAACCCCCGACCTTCCGACTGCAAGTCAGATGCTCCATTTAACCGTGCAGTCGCATTTGCACTGACAGAGAAACTGCCCTGGTGATATGTTTACCTTGTTTGTTTGCCTCCTCCAGTTCCATGGCTCAGTTTCAATTATAGACTGACTATGAACGTTAGCAGCAAAGTAACTGATCTCACTGGTCGGAGTCAATGTAAACACAACATTCATCCCTCCATCGATTAAACTGCAAACGCCAAATGAGCAACTGGTCCATGCATGGTCCGCAGTCCAATCTGCGGCTGCTACAAATATGTAGTCAATCTGAATGAAAGAACACAGTGTGAGTTTCATAGTTTCTCAGAAATAACGAACTTAAACTCATGCCACTCATTTACTTCTCTAATCATTATTGTAGGTGAAAGATCTTGTAGGCTATGCATAGACATTTTTTTAGAGATGATAAGCGAGTATTATCTCATTGACAACACAAAAGTAAATGCTACTTAGGATTTTTGTAAAATGGAAACTGAAATTCAGCCAGTTTATCGTTAAGTCAAAGACGCATTAAGTTCAGTGGAAAGCATGTCGACTATTACTTTGTTTCAATACAACTTTTCTAACTTCGAACTTGAAATCGTCTCCTTAATATCAACTACTTTTTTCTTAACACACTGCATCTCTTTCAATAACCATTCATAAAAATAAAGACCATTCAATGAAAATAAATCATGGAAATCTAAATAGTCATATTCAAGTTTTAACTACGATACACATAAATGAAGTCATTGTTCTATTAAAACTCGTAAAAGAGCTATAAGAGTACCCCACATCATATTTCTAGATACAGCTGGTGACTGCCCTTTGATTGACATTTGGACAAACAGTGGCTTTACTGTGGTTGGTGGAAGATGACTTGTGTAGTAACTTGTGTTCCCAATTAAACTCACTCACACTAATGGGTAATTGAGAAGTTTCAAATTAGTGCAAGCTACTCCTTCTTTGATAGGAAAGTGCATTACATATGTATTTTTATTTTGTTGGAAATGAGACTATAGGAGCAAAGATAGTAGAAAGATTCATTACTCTATAAAGAGACTTGTTGGCCTTTAAGGAAATGACAAAAAGAAGAAATTCTTATACTCGATCACTATCTGTACTGTCTGCTCTAAAATGTCTTTGACAGCCCGACATCTGATTGTCTACATGGGGTATATGATGTTACCATTCCCTTCGCCTCCTTTAATAGAATTAGTTCTGAAATGTATTTCCGTGGAATTAAAGCGCTTCTCTTGGTTAACCTGTACATTCATAAGCAAAACTAGGAAAGTACATAACAACTGACCATGCTCAGGAGGCCACTTTGTCAAATTATTCATTTTATGCAAGGAAACCATGAGGTCTGATCAATTTATCAGTTTATATTGTAAGGGATGCCAACTCGAATAATAAACAGGCTGTATCCGGAATAGTTAAAGACAGTGCAAACCATTAAACCGAACCAGTGAGAACTAGATAAAGCTTTGTGTGTAGATCCCAGCGGCATGGTAGCTGGTGGTTACATTGCTTTCTAACAAAAGCTAACGAGCTGATGAAAGCTGTTGACAGCGTTATTAAGCCCGTGCTAAAAACGTGGAAAGTTGTCCTCGAAGGTTGTTATAGTGGGTTCCATTTATGTAATCTCTGTTCAAGGTGTGAGGAAGCTAACTCTTTCCCTTTGAGGTATTTTGAAGAAGTGAAGATCCTTAGATCCAGTTTGATGTAATGTGTTAGAACTAAAAAAAAAAGTGCAATTATTATCAAGATTACTTATTTCAGCTGGTTCATCCAAGTACCTTAATATGTAACTTTCTACCACAACGCTCGGTCAAATTCAGAAAAGAAGGTTGTTACTACCAGAACCCCTTATTCATCGTTATTATGGCTATGCTATGCTTACCCTTTTCTTTGTTCTGTTCAACAGTTTGGTCACTTTTTCAAATCATTTGATAAGACCATCTGCCATTGATCATTTTAGCAGTTAACTTCTGGTAACGCTGTTTAGAGACCAAATCGGTTAGGTTTATAAAGCGTTATTTATTGAATTTCGTGTGTGAAAATGAAAGGCGATTTGCTATAGAATAAAAAAAATAGTAGAGTGCTCCAATATTTTTTTATTGCTTGTGATGAGACCCCAAAATTATCTTTGTGGTCGAAACCCGTCTAGCAAGAGCACACCATGTTACAATTTGCTATTGTGCAAGGTCACAATTTTTACCTTAACTCTTTAAGAAATCTTTCTTAGGGTTTCTTGATAATTTAACACCACTCTTATTCTTAAAATTACCGGGGTTGCATTACCCCCTAACTCGTACCTTAAATTACGGCTTAAGAGCTACATCTGTCATCTTTTCTACCCCAACAGAGTATATTAGCCATGCCAACACGTCACTGAGTTTTGGAGAGTCGGCCAGCCCCTCCCCCTTCAAACGGTATTTTGTGCATCCCACGAGCAGCAAATCGATATTTGGAAGATGTATGCTATATAAAAGTGGAGACTGTCAGTCTGTTTGTCAGCTCTGCCTACTGTAATGATTGCGCATTGCATAATAAACATTTGTCTCTGTTACTTTATGTGATTCAGCCGCACGGTACCAACCTTGTCAAGAGATGAGGCTGGGGAGCTCAGAGACAAAACCACATTCACCATTGCATCTGTTATACTGTTTCCTATACACTGCGCTGTTGTTATGGTTGCGGTCTCATAGAACCAAACAGGCACCCTACCGGAGTATAATACATTTACGACGGGTGTAGAAAAGCAGGTTACTCCTGCCGGGTAGGGATGGTACCAGTAGGTGTAGTCGCTTTAAGGTATGACGAGCATGTTGATGATATTGATGGCATAGTGTTGCGAGCGTCTGGAATATTCAAAATAACGGTCATATGATCGCTTGAGAGAGTACACACGTTAGGGTCATACGTATGCATATTTGCTGCAAATTTCCATCTGTAAATAAATTGTAACAGCATTATTATTCACTGTGCTGTACTAGTAGTTAGAAAAATTATAGGAAAGTGCAAAGATCAAAGCTGTTCGTCCTATTACTATTGCAGCTGTAACAATTGGGGTGTCGATTTTGCTTTCAAGGTGTGTTTGTAGTTTTGGTCTGAAAAAAGAGGGCGCCACCAAGTTAGGATGAAAGAAGAGGACTCCTATCTCTTTTGAAAACTGTAAAGAAGAAATTAGCCCTAGGAATCATAATGGTGGAACATTTTCAATACTTTGGGGTATATGAACCTTTCATCCTGTTTTAGGCTGAGGTATACATTCCTAAATTACTGAAGTTATTAACGGAAGTTCAAATATAGTCATGACTACTGGCGTCTGAAGAAATAATCCAAGGCGCAAATGACTTTCACCGGAGGTAAATTGTATACCCAAAAGGTCGGGACGGCGAAGTCTCTCACAGCAAGCACCAAAGGTGGGAAGCAAGAAATCGGATATTTTGGGGTCCTCCTGAGAATGAATAAAGTGCCTTTTGCAGTCCGACCATTTTCAGAGGAAATCCTTATCTCCTAGCATTGGTTTGAAAGGCGTATTTTAACTGACGATGGTTAAAACTTAAATGATGAAGGAAACTTTTAGTTGCAATTCTCAGAAGTACTACCTAAGCGTTATGCATTGATGGAGTGGGGTGAGGCGCATCGCCTCTCATATGGTTTCGTGGAAAAACGAGGAAACATTACGGTGTTTTCAAAGATAAGTGACAAAGTCATTATTTAAATCATTTTGAGTTAAAACAAAAAGCAGGCTAAGTTCGATCGGGCTGATATAAGGGTGGTAGGAGAGGGAATTGCAGAAGAGTTTTTATTGAATACGGTAAAGTTTTTCATTTTGTGTTTTTCTATTGAGTCCCACTGCGAGGTCAATGACCATTGACAACCTTGCGTTGAGAGAAATTTTAGGTGGCAAAGAATTTTGCGGCAGACGTTTTGGAGGCTTTCTAGATGGCGATTGCCCCCCTCCAGGACTAGGAGGATTCCTTGAGACCAGTGGTACTTACTCTCGCTGGAGGCGGCAGAGTTCCGGGATTGAAACAATCTTTGTCGAAAGATAGGGCCTTAACTAGTTTTTCAATGCAAAGGGTTATAAGCATCACACCTTAATGAAAAGATACCCCCGCTTGTCTCCAACGCCAAGGCTCATTTTTGAAGTAGGGAAGTGACGATTTGCATGTCAATAGAATCAGGAGTTGTCAGGTTACCTCCCTGATAGAAGAAAACATTCCACATATCTGTAAGATGGCTTCGAATGCATTTAGACATGCAAAGTTTACACATTTTTTAGGCTGATTAGTGTCGCAATATATAATATATCCATGAAATTTCAAATAATAAAAGACCCATTTACTGGATTTAGAAGTTCGGCACTCATTCCATACAGCGAGGATACTTGCACAATCTGGCTATTCAAAAGTAGGACACCTCTTAAAAACTATTTTTGTGTTTTTCGAAAGATGACATGCACGTGACAAAACTAGGTCTACACGGTCGTCCTCTAACAAATACAGTGTTTGACGCAGAGAATTAAATAGTAGGAGAAATTGTTTCAGTAATTAATCTTACAGAACTTTGTTGCTGTTCCAATTACCCAGTGTTAACTGCTGCAGCCCACTGAACATCGGTGACATAACGTATTGGTTTAGTTGTATATACCACCAGAGAAAGTGTTCCTGTGGTACTATCGCAGCTAACTTCAACATAAGCAGTACCTTAGTCCGCCAATGTGGGTTATCAAAAAGATGCACAACAATTACATTATACTAATTACCACACAGGTTTAATGCTTGACAGGTAAATTTATAGGCTGCAAAGTGACTATCATACTTAGGCTGTAATCACGTAACCTCAAGATCGCAATGATTATAACTTTCATTCGAGGTATTGCGAGAAAGATTCATATTGTTTTTGATGGATGCCAGAGGGGGTTATTTGAGGTCATCAGACGTGAAACTATGAAAACCTTATATCCCACTCGTTAATACTTACTACAAGAACAGAAAGTGATCAGTACCTCCAAATTGTATCGTTTCATGACCAACAATCAAGGATAGAGGGCTTAATGTGTTTAGCATTTCAAGGGTGACAATATAGAGAGCAACATACATCTTTTCTGGTACATTAACTAGTAGTGCCAATTTCATTAGAGAAGTGATGGATTTCTGTGGGTTGCAGTGACTATAAAACAATTGAAATAGAGTACAATTAACGTGTATGTTGATGGTGTATGTTTCCGGTTTTGACTGACAGGATTCGAAATCCATTTAAAGGGGATATAGCATTCCCCAAACCATGGAGTTGCTAGCAATTCATTCATTCATACAACACTCTGGTTGGTCAGCAACGACTTGTACAGTCTGTTGTGTTCCCAATGCAGCTCTAACACACTGTGTGGGACAATATTGCTCCGAACAAAGCAATTGGAAGTCAAAGTTCATATGGAGTCATTGGAGGTCGTAGAGTAAAACCTCGCAACACGATACATTTTAAAGGGTAATCTTGATGGACCCCTAGTTGGCCCTCATGTTGAGTGGACGACAATAATTCAATTCTTTTTGGCGGTGGTAAAGGGGCATTTGATGTCAACAACGTTTTTACAGGGAAAACTTTATGTAACTGTTAAAGTTCTAATAAGTACTAGTGGACAAAACACATTTTTAGCAAGAACACCATTCTTTTGGTAAAAGTCAAAGCACATGTGCGGTCACCAGTGCTCAAAATTGTGACATCTTACAAATGATGTCTCAAGGAGTATAACTTGGGAGATAAAACTCAACACTGCAAAACATTTCCTTTGGGCAACAAGACGTCACTAAGCCTTTAGGCTTAATTTTAGTGTAGGTGGGATGAAGCTGAGGTACACTACTTTTCATGCATAGAATATTTCCAACTGTGTTTCTAAACCGCTATGACAAGGTTCATTTCTTTATAGCAATTTGTAGGGATTAAGTAATGCAAAACCAGATAATGCAGTTTCATAGAATTAGTTTATTGGATATACTTACTTGTTTCCTCTTCTGGACACTCGAAGCTTGCATCTACGCCATTTATTGCTGTCAAGCAATAAGGCGTGATAATAGGGTTAGCATTTGTGAATATGTGTGTTAGCATTGCAGCACCCCTTACCAACGGTAGCTCTAGACTGCCATTCTCGTTATGGTACATAAAATTTGCATACATCATGTCAAAATCAGTCATTACTGATTCGCTGGAATTCTTAATACCAACAAGGACACCGGTCAAACCTGACGAAAAGACAAAATCCATGATTTGTACAAGTGCATTCATGCCATTGGTATGACGTTCAGCAATGGCATATTTGTTTGCTAATTGGGCTGTATTCTCCCTATCAACTGGGTAATTACACAAATACAACACGATTGCAGGAACACTCAGTGGTTTGCCAGCATAAGACATATGACACAGTAATTTAAGTGTAACTTAAGTATAAACTTGGGAAATATACTTACGTTAAAAACAACTTTCAAAATAAATCTTAGTGGAAGGTATGACTCCAAATTTTACAGAACATTCCTGAGCTGGGAAATAAGGTGTTGACGATTAAGTTCCCCATTTTCAAATGGTAGATCGTGTAATTATATTTGATGTCATTTAGTACAACTCAAATAACCACCTTTAGTTTTCTTTTTTTTTTTTCGAAAGCCACTGCAGCCTGTGCCAAAATTTTATCATTGCATTACTGTCAAAGGGTAGCTTACAATGCGGTATGCAAGAAACAGTAATTTTTCAAGGTCACGTTACCATTTTAATTTCAAAAGGAAACAAAAGGACGTAATGTGAGTTGTACCAGGAGAACTCACATATTAATGTGAAATCGACTCTTTCAAATTAAGTGGATAACTTTTAGCATTTTATATCTCAGCAACAAAGCAAGCTGTAAAGATGAAAGTTAGATCAATGAATTGACTTCCCATCCTGTAGAATATTTATTCTTGTTATTCCAAATGGAGGAAGTCGTTTAGAATTAGTTATAATTGACCTATCAAAATTCCGGACACTGAGAGTGGAGATGTTCATCTGCGAATAAAGTTGTCATTTTGTGATGGCTGAGAAACACAAAACTTCAAACATGGCATCCCAAATCGTGATCTCTCATCGGCTGAATTATTGAACTTAGCACAGATCATTGTTTGAGAAACTTTTACAGAAACTTGTTGAACTTTGTCCTGTTTTTAATTTTTAGGGTTATGTATAACAACAAAACCAGCTTTTGCGGACTGTTATTTAAGGAATAAATTACATTTGTAGTACCAACTTTTATTTGCAAATAACAGTCCACTAAATCCAGTTTCTTCCTTAATGTTTAAAGTTTTAATAATGTTCATTCTTATGAACTTCACTGTAATACAACGTGAATTGTGGTAAGGTAGAATGAGTAACTTAAATGATTCTCCTTTCCCTTGTTTAGAAACATTCCAACGGAACTGACTTTCAAATTTTCAATGTTCTTCTTCATCTGAACAGTCCTCCCCATAAGTCAAAAATAAATAATGCTTACCAGTAAACGTTGAAAGTGGTGTCCCATCGGTTCCAGAATTGGTCTGCTGCATTCCTGCCCCCACACTAGGAATCTTTTCCCACGGCATGCCATCTTTTCCGGGAGTCAGTTGATAGAATTCATCACTGGTTCGTTTGGGGTCCGTCCATCGATCCAACGTGTAAGACTCGTAGGTGATTCCACGTTTATCCATAGTTGCTTCACAAAGAGTGTATGTCATAAAAGATGGTTATCAAATCAATTTTCCTTTTTTCATCAACGTTGAAGTTAAAGTAGGTAAAAGAGGGCAATTCCACTGCGTTTAGGGAGTGATATATTGCAAAATACAGGTTACGTTACGTTAATGTGAAATAAGCGTTAAGTGAAACCATGGTCTCGCAAAATTCGTCACTTATGTTATTCTTTATATGTTATAACCAATGTTCTCCTCCATAATTTAATGCTTCCATAAAGTAAGTGTATGAGAGGCATAGCAATTTTACAATCCCAGATTCTTTTAGTTGTATCTATATTTCTATGGCCAGTTACTACAATAGATTGACAAACAAAACAAGAACTTGTTTTCCGTGAGATGACATTACTAAGCCTTCAACTTTACCTTTGGTAACGAATGTAATAAAGTAATGAAATGTAAAGGGTATAAAAATATAACATTGGTTTAAGATTCAGTTTTCTTTTTACAGGAGAATTACATGTTTGCATACATCCTTCTTTTGAACTAATTGTGACAATTACCCTTAAATACAGGGTTTTTCAAAACAGTCGAGATGCTCAGCCCTGTAGTGGTTGTTCGTGTAAGCTGCTTAAATATGAATACTTTCATGAAACTCTCGTGCTATAGCGTTGTTTACCTAAATCGATATTGTTGTTTTATTTTTCTTATAGGAAAGACATACAGTCACTATATAACCTTTCTTTGGTATAATTTTACGACTTACCCGAATGGGGGAAAGGCGAATTGGAGTTAAGTCAATGTTTATTTGATTGGAAGCAAAGTGTCCCGTCGGCAACGCAGCCAACTCTCGTAGGTTACCTGTAAGCGTCTAAGTTAAGATGATTTCAAGGTAAGCTCCTGATGTTTAGATGAAAGACAGAGAGCTCAGAGGTTTGCGAAAGAAAGCTCCCTTAAATTGACCTTCACTATAAAAGTAACAACAGCTGAAATTTACACTATCAATTGATATTCCTCCAACATAAGTTTGGAAAAGACTTGTATTGTCACTATGTGTATCCGTTTTGGGTAGCTTGAACGGTGTTAAAAACTGCTTTGACAGGAGACACATCTTTAATCCTTTCTTTGAACCTAGCTAGTTGCCGACAGTGATCCTTGTAGTTCTCTTCCAGATATAATAGGCTTATAAAGGTTAAAGGAACTACACACAAAGGTGCACGTCGTCTGCTAAATCTGAAAGAACGGCACATGAAGATTTGCCCATTTAGTTTACATTGCCGGTCGTTTCAGTTGCAAATTAATTTGCGCCTTCGTGGCGCGTTGTGCCCCTTTTAAAAACACCACATTGTCATTCCTTGTGACATTTTGAACACAAATACAACACTTTAAAGTTGCGAAATAATGCGCAAATTGATGAAAAATCAACAGTAACATATAGCCTCATATCTCTCTTCCGCATTTGCAAATAGCATTTCAGTACTTTTATTACAAGGATCTTTAGATTTTGTCGCGAAAAACAGTCGTTTTGAATGTTAAAACATTGGCGCTTATTAGGCTGTCGGCAACTTGCTACTCATCAAACCATTGTTCCCGATAATCCTATTGTCAGCGTAGAAGAATCTTTGACAAGGTTGCCTGGGACAGGAAGTAGCAGTTGTAAGTATCAGACAAAAGAATTGGAGATTCTGAAGTCCTATGATCCGTCATTAAATGATTATCTCCGCACCCTTAATCCGATCAAACAGGATTAGAATAAATTACATTTTAAGTTGGATCTCCTGTTAAAGTAACACCTCACTGCAGTAAGAGATGAAAACAGAAGCATATTAATCTTGCAATTGACACGAACAAGGCAGCACTTATCTTACTCTGCAGCCAAACAAATGGCAACACTTTTATGGAGGCTTCCTTGTAAATATACCAAAACCCTTGTGGGATACAAAGTCAAAATAATGGAATAAAAACAGGACTGTAACCCAGTCCACCTAGCCCTGTTCCGAGCCAATTCCGATTCCAGTGCCCACCATCCCGGGTCATCCCGTCATATGTCAGTCTAGTCTTATTTATTTATTCATTTTGTTCATAATTTATATTTATAAAGCATGAGTAATTAGCGTCGTCAAGCAAATTAATAATATTTACAATATTTCTTTTATTGTGGCGGATAAGATTTCACGCATACGCACTTGATGACAAGTTTTGATTGATCAGTTGGCAATGTGCCAGTAACGAGTTAGTCAACGTGACTATGATGTAACACAATGCCGCTGTGCGAATAGTTTACAAAATTGGAGAAGCGTTTACTACGCTTGCCAAATCATACATTTTTGCAATGTCTGAAAGCATTTTTCTTAACCTTCAGGGAAATACGCAACACATCTTCAATTAAGCTGTCGTTGAGTGATGCATCTGCTACAGCTCACCTTCACCGAGAAGCTTCTAGATTCAAAAAGATCAGTTTAATATTGCAAGCGCAATAGCATGTCGCGATAGATATGAAAATTCTTAGCGAAATTAGCTCAAAGGAAGAAACTTCACAACGTCTCTCTCCACCTACCCATCTTCATTAAATGCAGACTTAAATCTTATCCTAAATACATATTACGTTAAGGACACCGAGAATTTGCAAAAGTTAAAAGGAGAATTATTCCAATGTTTAGTAAGGCCCTACAATTAACTGCGCAATGACCTAGTCAAAGCCATCCTCTAAGCAATTTGGATATACGGAGCGGAGTCCACTAAAGAGCGTCGTCATAGGACACGACCCAGGCAGCACTTATCTAGATCTGTAGTCATATGGCAAGACTTTTGGGGGCACATCACCATTAGAGGAACAGCCCACTCGAGAAGAGTAGTGCCAAAGTATTCCGTCAATTTTAGGTCTTCTTAATTTTTGAATAACTCATGTTAAGATAATCCCTTGATGCCGATTCTTCCTGTATATGAAAGAGGGCAAGTTAATGCGTGCGTGGTGCAAAATTTGGATTGATTGACACTGAGTCAGACCGAATTTAAAATTGTCAGAAGAAAGTGGTGACTTCCGTCACCTTGCGGACTAATATGGGTGGGTGTATACCCTCTAAACTTCATTTCATAGCTTAAAATCTAAACGGTATGCTATGGTAAATTTTTTGTGCCATGATAGACCAACTCGTCAGCTTTCATTTGAGGGGTGGCTGGTGTGGACTGTGAAATTTGACAAGGTTGTAGGGCGCATTTAACCGAGACAAAATATGTGTAAGTCAAAGGAGAAGCTAATGGTGGTGTGCCCCATTTACATACCAACACCATTGTGCGATGCAAAGCCAAACTTATGGAATAAGAGCAAGACTGTAACCGAGTCCACCTAACCCAATTCCGGGGAAATTCTGATTCCAGTGGCCACCATCTCGGGTCAATTCCGAGTCCAGGTTTCCTAATTCCGAGCCAATTCCGAGTCCAGCCATTTGACAATGTAGCGACTCGTGCAAAGGCTTTTGGTACTATTTACAATTACACTTATGATGAAACGGGCACTATTCAGGACGGAGTCAATTTAATTTTCTGGCTGACCCTGCAATTTAGATGACTGTTTGTGACCATTTACTTGATAAAATGTGCACCAATTTATCAGTTGCTGCCTAGGAAAAGTTAATGAAAATTTCTTTTTTGTGGACTCGACTGGAATCGGCTCCGTGTTCGAGTCAAGCTTAGTAGATTCCAAACCAATTCCGATTCCCTGACCAACACCCCCCCCCATTCCGAGCCGATCCCGTGTCTGTCGAAAAAAGGAACTCGAGTCCGGAATCTTGTCGGAGTCCGGACTCGGGTGTCACTGACAGTTTGTTGACAATGTTAAGATATGATAGAGCTCCCCCCCCCCCCCCCGAAACTAATGTTAAACCCCCACTCAAAAAAAAAAACGCAAAATTTTATATACTTTTATATAGGCTACTAATGGTTAAGACATTTATATGCTCAGAAAATATTCCACATGGCTGTTTATCCGGTTGTACCTGGGTCAATGCTACGAAGCCGCCCCCATCCCCACAAAAAATGTGTTTCTTCAGCCACACTCGAGAATAAGGAATAAGAAATTAGGAGGAGGTAACATAAAATTGCCAAATTGATTGAAAAGACTAGAATAGTGTGCGGTGGAACGATTTTTGTTGTTATATTATTCGAATCATCTTAGATCTGTGTCCCTAAAGAGTCTGGCAGACACTGGTAATAAGTACTAAGTATTTTCTACACGTTTGATGTTCGTTGGAGTCCTCGGAACACGACGGTGTTGTACCTCAAAAGGCCTTAAAATCATATAACTGTGTCAAAATAATGTTGTTCGATATGAGGAATAAACTGAAAATTAAAAAACCGTCGTGCTATTATTTTAGGTCAGGCCTCATCTTTAATAAAAATGAGCCTTCAAGTACAGTACACTGTGTTCTGTATTTAAATATTTTTTTAATTTCATTGCCGTCAATATGTCAGTTCTGCTTCACCTTTCATTTTATATTTTACATTTATAGAGCACAGGTAATTGACTTCGTCAAGCATATTAACAGCATTAACAATAACAATAAATAAGGCTGAGATTTTCCATACGACGTCAATCAAACTATATATATAAATGTTTATTAATATATTTTGGTGGATGAGATTTCACGCATGCGCATTTAATGACATGTTTTAATTGATCAGTTGGCGTTTAGTCATCAACGTGTTTTTCAACTTGATTCGGCAGGATGTAATTTAACACAATTCCGCTTACAAATACGTGAAAAATTGCAGAAGACAAAGTCGTACAGTCAAATAAAATACCCATCAGCCTAAAATCTATCTTGTTATAAAGCAAAGCTCATAAATGAGGTGTTCCCTAGCTGCACCCACTCTACCTTACTTGAGTCTAATGAACTATCAGATCGTTTAACAAATATTCCATTTTATTGATCAAGTCGTTGCTAATCACAGAAGTCTGTGGTGCCAACTCTCTTGACGGCCGTAGAAGTAATTTTAATAGCTGTCAAACAGCTGTTCAATTATTGTGATACACTACTTACTTTTCGTCTGTCATTCGTAACATTCTGAGGGCTTGAACTTGACAAAATTTAAATCAAGGAAGGGGTATATTTTCCATAAAATTTGATACTTCAATAATATTATTGACACCTCTGTTATTTTGAAGAATGCCTTGTGGCAATATTAACCCAGTACCAGTAAACCTTGAGAATTCCATAAAATAAAACTAGTGGTAATGTGCATATCTCTAAATTCGCTGTCATGTTTTACCTATTCATTGCCGACTCTTACGACTGTCAGTTCTGTGGGATCATCTTGCCATGTAGTTAACATTGCCTAAAACTGGAGAAGAATTTACCTGCCAAAACATACGTTTTCTAAATGTCGGAAAGCATTATTTGTATACACCTCAGGAAAATACAAAACACATGTTTAATATTAACTAGAAAGTTTGTCGTTGAGTGCTGCATCTGTTAAAAGCTCTGCTTTCATTGAGAGGCTTCTACACTCATAAAGGTCACTTTAATATTGCAAGAGCTGCTGCATATCGCTAT
Organism: Holothuria glaberrima; assembly: GCA_009936505.3. Classification (NCBI taxonomy): domain Eukaryota; kingdom Metazoa; phylum Echinodermata; class Holothuroidea; order Aspidochirotida; family Holothuriidae; genus Holothuria; species Holothuria glaberrima. The sequence continues at coordinate 3,634 of WURT03664704.1, read as the reverse complement.
AGATATGACAATTTGTAGCGGAATTAGCCTCAAAGGAACAAACTTCACGATCTCTCTCTCCACCTACCCATTCTTACTAAATGCAGATTTACAGAACCCCAATAGAAATTAAGTTTAGGACAAAAAGTGACTTTATTTTAATTGATTAAAATCTGAAAAAAATTACCAGAAACTTTCAAATTAATTTGCATTCTGATAACGTAACTACATATCACTTTAAAAAACGAAGAGTGACATATTGTAAGATTAGGATATACTATATTAGTAACTCTGTAAATTTACATAATATTTATGATAACACTTTTCTAATTGATTTATTTACTGTAAAAAAATTTTTTACATAAAAAGGACCCCTTAAACGTCTTCTTTCACAGATTATGATGAGTTAACAGAAAAACATCACGACAAATTATGATGATACCCGCCATGGTAATCCTTAAACCGGAACTGATCTTTTGGCTTTCATTTTTCCTACATTTTAAAAAATTTTAAAGACTCGTTTTCATGGATGTGAAATTCAAGAATCGTACTATATAAACAAAACTGCATCTTTTTATGCAAGTCAGACATCGAATGTATGACCTCTGAAAAATTTAGTCTTAAAACCAGTGATGAACGCATACAATTAACTTGCCTAGTTTAAATAAACATTGTAAAGTGACGATCCGATTGTTTGTATTGTCATTCCTTACTGTACCGAAAGTCACTTTGTTTTGCAAAAGTACACTAATATGTAACTCTCGAAAGATTGATTGGGAGATTTGTCATTATCGTTTGTTTACAAACGAACCATTTATAAATACATACGCTCCTTGCACAGGAAATTAATATTCGTTCAATTCATGTTTACAAAAATCAACACGATAGAAAAGAACAATGTTAAATGTGTTATTCATTTATCTAAATGTTGACATACCCCAGGCAGCTGATCAATTGACAAATAATTTTCATTTGCCTACAGATAATGTAAAGGTTGAAAGAAACTAATACAGAACAGGACCGTAGCCAGATAAAGTTGTGAAGGAGGGGGGCAAGGTAGCCTCCAGGGGAGAATTTTTCAGGGGTGCGATATCCTAAAATACATTAAGGCAATGTCATTTTTTACATCCAGGGGGCCTGAAAAGTTCATGAGATGAATAGATACGCGTAAACGTTCTCTGCCATTGACTTTACACTTAATAATTGAAGATTCGTGGCTTGGCTTGGCTTACTTGAAATTAAAAAAGCCAAAATATGACCTATAACCATAGGCGTTGGGTTATTAACCTGAAATGGGGCCGAACGCTTTGGACCACCTTTCTGGGAAGAGATATAGAGGGAGACGACTTATCCTCTCCCTGTGCATTAAATTTAGAATATTCAAAGGTCTTTAAATGCCATCTAATGCTGTATCTTGTTCATTTTTTAACATTGTTAATTGAAAGTGTGATAATTTATTAAAAAGCTTTGATCAATATTTAAGATCGGAAAAATTGGTCTTCATCCTTGAAAAGAGCTCAAAACAAGTTCCAATTTCAAAATGGATTTCCAAATTCCATGTCAATTTACCATTTTTATCAATTATGCCTGTTTTCTCTGGGATTCATGTCGGAAATACCCGAGAGACTGTCACTTTTGCCAATAACCCAGACTACTTGTCGCACGTGCGGCAAGTAGTCGGTCCGTACATCCTGACTACTTGTCGCACCTGCGACAAGGAGTCTGCCTTGTCTGAGAAAAGGCCATTTTTGCCAATAATGCCCGACTACTTGTCGCACTTGTGACAAGGAGTCGAGACATATCCTGTGAAATGACATATAAAAATGAACTAGGTTGCTGTAAATTTGTCAAAGATTTGGTAAAAAGTTATGCAAAAAGAGCTGTCCAGACAGAGGTGGAAAAATCCATTTTGAAAATGGAACTTGTTTCAAAGGGCTTATTAAGGCCTTACAATTTTAACAGGGGCTTTATGCCCCAGGTCCCTCTTTTAACACCTTTGAATATCACTGTAACACCACTGAATGTAAAGAAAAAGAAAATACTAACAATAATTCGAACAGACGATTTTGTATGCTAATTATGTAGTTATGCTTGTGCAAAGATATATGTTGTTCCCAGAATGTTACAAATATTCAACCCTCTCTTTGGCTACGAAACGACACAAATACGGACGTACGGTCCACTGTCTATTGTGGAGATCTCGTTTTATTGCGAGCAGTTTACAAGGTGTTCCGAGTTTCACGTCTGGAGAGTTAAGATGATCTTGGACCTCACCAACGTTTTTATGGATCTTTTTCCGTATTTAATCGTTCAACTGTTTTAATGGGGGTTAAGATCAATAAAAAATACAGCAGGTGGATGTTCCATAGTGAGTAACCAGCCATCAATTTTTGATAAGATCGCAAAACATCATATCTCAAAGGATTACATTGAGGGATAAATCTCATTGAAACAAAGCATTTTCTTTCAGCAAGGAATCACAAAACTTTTGGTTCTTTTGGTTATGCAAAAGCTTGCAGCTGAAGTAAATTAACACTGTTCATCAGCATGCAGTTTCGACTTTAAACAGCTTTTATCAGAAAAAGGTCCAAGTCCTTGAGTCATTATAATCTCTTGTCAGTATTGCTTTATAAATATTTTGATAACAATTTTGATAAGAGCTTCACGTCGAATTCCTATAGCTTTGTAAACATGTGGTACCGTGAATGACTGATCATGACCGAGTAGATGAAGGTGGTATTCATCTGGATATACGGGGCGCGAACCAACCCATGTGGGATCAGAACAAGGTAAGCATATTCACCAAAAAGCTGTCTACACGGTTTTTTGTATTTGAAATGACTTTCAAAAGAAGAAAGCAAGTATGTTGCTCGCAAACACCTTCAATTGCTTGAATACCACCTTTGCTTGCAAGCTCTTACAATTGATTCGTCTTGCGAAGGTTTTGCTATAATGCTCTCACACCTAACGACCGATTGCGACCACTTGGGAAGGTTATATAGTAATCATATATATATATATATATATAGGTCGAAAGGTAAATAGTAGTACTTTACATTTGATCTTGAATTTTTATTAACAATCCTAGATAGAGCATTGCCCTTATCAAAGCAGGAAAGGTTCAGAGAAAACCTTTCCTGCTTTGGTAAGGGTTATGCTCTATCTAGGATTGGTAATAAAAAATCAAGATCAAATGTACTACTATTTACCTTTCGACCTACACATTCTATCTTCGATCTACCAACCTCGACCTACTAAATATATATGTATATATACATATATATATATAATGTAATTCTTGTATATATTACAAAAGACAGTAAAAAGAAAAACAAAAAACAAAACTCAGAATACAAAACTTAGAGTCAGAAAACGAAGCTTTAAGTCGGCAAAAACGAAAGTTTATGGAGTAATACATATTGAGAAATAAGTAAATTCAAAAACCAAGAAACGATGTCTGCAATATTAACCTCTGATTGTAACACTTTGCTTTCTTACCATTTTTAAATATTCATCAAGTCTTATTGACAGCCCTCAGGTTGGTAGGTACATACAACCAATACTTATGTAATACTACATAGGGCGTACGTTGTAGTATTCGACCTATGATCGGTATTCGACCATATCTTCAAAAAATATTAATTTAACCTTCATA
>WURT03664693.1:0-17846 GCA_009936505.3 Holothuria glaberrima | reverse complement strand
TAATTATACACGATGCTCTGGGAATGCAAGCGATTCCTATTTATTTCAGATTATTTACTTATTTATTTTATCTATATATACATATAAATCATATTTATCTATTTATCTATCTATCAATCAATCAATCTTTATGTCTCTGTCTGTCTGTCTGTCTACCTGTCTATCTATCTGTCTGTCTGTCTGTCTGTCTGTCTGTCTGTCTCCCTATCCATCCATCCATCCATCCATTCATCCATCCATCCATCCATCCATCCATCCATCCATCTATCTATCTATATTATTCTATCTGTCTGTCTGTCTGTCTGTCTGTCTGTCTGTCTGTCTGTCTGTCTGTCTATCTATCTATCCATACATACATGTAAGGAAGTGTTGGTGTAACGTTGCGACTTTGTGTGTATAGAAACTGAAGAATGAGAATGGTAGTTAGTGGATATATATATATATATATACCCAGCCAAAATTTCCAGGTGAGCCCCAGCTGGGACCAAAATTTCCAGGTGAGCCCCAGCTGGGACCAATCCGTTTTTGTCAGGTGTTCTCAGGCGGCCCCAACTGGGCTAGCCTAGCTGGGCTCGATTCCGCCCCCAACCGAGCCCGTGATGGGCTAAATGTTGGGCCCCAGCTGGGGCTAATCCATGTTTGTTAGGTGTTTCCAGGTGGACCCCAACTATCCTAGTCCATCTGGGCTGAAGTCGGGCCCAGGTGGCCCCAACAGGGCTAGCCTAGCTGAGGTGGAGGTGGTCCCACTTAGGGCCAAACTGGGCTAGCCCAGTAAAGCTAGAGTTGGGCCCAAGCTGCATTTTGGCTTTAAATTGGCTTGTGCAGTTGGAACTAAAGGTGGGCTCAAATTATGGGCTAGGGGGTGTCATGGTCTAGCCCAATTGGGCTAATGTTGGCCATGCTTACGTTGTGTATGTATCCCACTAGACTATGGGTAAGAACTCCTTCATCCCATATTGGCAAAAAAGCAAGAAATTTGCATAATGCTAGGTTGTCTATAATTTTCCATCATTGTTAATCATTTTGTTCAGGTCCACCTTTGAGAGACTACAGTATATGCTGATTGATGCATGAAAACGCCTGCAAATGCTGTTTAGACACAAATTTGTTAGAAAAATTTCACCTTGAAAAGCCACCATGGATCTGCATGTGAAACTGTATCTGAGGTGTTAAAAACCATATAGCATATTATTATCTTCTGGAACAGAGCATATTTGGTTCACAGTTCTCCCATGCGTCGTGCAGTGATTGGCCATGCATTGATCTCCTCCGCTGAAAAATATAACACAAGTGTGCTACACTACTGTCAACAAGGCAAATACTCCCGTACACTGTTTATGAAATTTATTACATCACATTTTCATTCCATGTGGCATGCAGTTAATTATATCGTGATACATTATCTTTAAAACCACGGAGTAAGGAAACTTGTTGAATAGAATTCAGCTACGTATGCTTCCATAAAATGATCTTAACTTATGGCAAACAAGCCTCTTTCTAAGGCAGCACTATAAATTTCTCCCGTCCTCTGCACACCTGCAGCGTGCACATCTATTCTTTCGTTAGAAAATTCAGTCCTGAAGAACATGCTTCTTTAACTGTACGATCAAGCGACCTGTACCTCATCTGACTGCTGAACATAGCTGGCCTATTTAAAGTAAATTTGAACTTGATCCTCACCAAAAAGCTACAAGCCTTGCTGTTTGTTACCTCACTGATCACTGTTCTTGTGCACAAAGTGCAAAATACACTGTGTGCACTACACCCAAACAAGCGCAAAAATGTTGCCGAAGCTCAGCTTGTCCTAAGCCAACTAAAGGTGTGCAGTCAATTTTCCGGTTGAGTCTGTTACTCAAGTTGTCCATACGTACGTTAGAAAACAAAGAGATGAATATAAATGTAAGGAAATATTTATTAAACTCCTGATGCCTTTGAAGGACTAAATGTGGTACACAAAGTTAATGATATATACCGTACTGCACGTCAGATGTTAGTTTACAAATAAAGAATGTTTTTGAGCTGTTGAGTGTGATAGTATGAATAATTTCATGGGTTAATAGGTTTAACGTTCTATTCAACGAGGCGTAGCCGAGTTGAAAAGAACGTTCATCTTTCAATGAAAGAAATTATTCATACTATCACACGAATAAAAAACATTCATCATTTGTTTTATATAACAACTTACTTCCTAAATAGGCCAGATTTTGGTCAAATTTGATGCCCCCAGAAGCAAGGAAATCGCATACATAGGCTCTAGTTTCCTTTTTTCCAAAATCTTTCCGGTGAGCTTCTCCGATCCAACACCTCAGAAGGGCACTTATGCGAGCAGGGATCTGTTGAAACCGATCCCTGATGCGAGAAACTCGCTCGGACGCATCAATCTTCCCTGTGATGCATGATGCACGTGACACAGCCGTTTTGTTAGTTCTCACGCAGTACGGTGCCATAACTTGCTTAGAATACGTAACTTGGCCTATCATGGTTACCTTTTGTTACACGCTAAATTCTGTGTTCCCTTTAGTCCCGTCTTCTCCTGCCAATAAAGCATTTTTATAACTGGGATCTGTCAGGTCTAAATCGTTGCTCTGGACGATTTGTAGGGCCGCTGGATGTGTCTTAACATGTGGGCCGCGGTATAACTGCTCGTATGGGGAGGGAAAACATGCACTTGTAGTAGCAGCAAAGGCTATCTCGCATGGGCTTGAAATATTATCCCCCAGGCTTCCCTTGCTAACTTCTTGTGGGGCTTTCGGCAACCAACGAAGTATTGGGCCTGAGCTTGAATGTTGCCCCTTGCAGTGTCCTCGCCCCGGCCCTGTGACTGCAAACTACTTACTGCATCCAAGACTGACATACGCTTTCAACAATGCACGTTTTCTTTTTCAAAACGAAAGAAAATGTAATTAAAATGTTAAGACAACCCCTTACACATGTATCATTACATTTTCAATCAAGGCGTTATATTCTTTTAAAAAAGAAGGAGGGAGTTCCCCTTCCTCTTAAACATATTTCCTACTCAAACATTCACCTTAACTTGAAGTAGTATACCCCGGCATCCCAATTCACATAGGGTTACCATTTTTCCCTAAGCTGAAAGTGGGACATAACTTTGAAGACAGATCTGGGAAGGGATCTAAAGGGAAGGGGTGTCTCCCTCTCCTTTGCTAAAATTTAGATTTTGGTACCTTTCTCGAAGGCAACATGCTGTTATGGTAATTCATAAAAAATCAACAAAGACACTTCATCAGATCAAAAGCTCCTTTCCATCAAGTGACAATATTTTAATACTCATTTGCTAAATTCAAGAATAATAAGTCACTGGTTTACCTTTAATAAATATTTTTGCCCAGAAATGTAATGAAGAATGGTTGGAAAGGAGGTAAGAGAAAATGTGTAGCTAAGGCCTATCAATAGAGAATTCTGCCCCTTGAAAGTGGACGTCCTAATTTTTCCGATAGCGTTGCAACTTGGCCGATTGTTCAACAATAGAAAACCGCAAACAACAATAGGCGGTCACTGGACCATGTAATCTGCAACGATGTGGCTTTTTGTCAGTTGTTTAACAAGCAAGGTCTTCAAGGACAGGATAAGTTTGTCCAAGTTTCAAGGGAGCGGATTCTCTAATGTATTACTTTTTCGCACAATGCCACCGTGACTTAGCTATTTGCAAGAACTTTCAATTTGAATAATCTTTCTTCTCAAGTCACCATCAAACAAATTCAGCTAATATTAAACGGCTGAATGAGGCCCCCTCCACGGTCCCACTAATGAATGTCTGATATTGCCCGTCGGATACAATGGATGCCCGACTTGTGTGAATGATTGTCCGTGATGTATTATCGATCACGAATGAATGTTTTGTGAAATAAACCGCCTCATTGCTCCCCAATGTAGAGCTATACCGACTCATTACCTGGTGAAGTACACTGAGAAAAGCCCGTTCTAAAGTTTTGGAGCTCCCCCGGGCTGAACTTTCCCCCAGACCTACGGCCAACTCACACGCGATCCCCAATAACCACATATATGAATTCACACCCCTCTCATCTATGCCCAGATCTCTCTACAGTGATCATAACGGTGCGGCCTAACATAACCTTAAAATAAAACCTTTCCTAATCGGGCAATCATTTACAGGTCTGCAAGACAATCATTAACAGATCTGGCATTCACTCACAGGTTAAGATCATTCACAAGCCGGGCATTCATTCACAGGTCAGGCAGTCAAAAACATAACACGGGCAATCATTCACACAGGTAGCGTATTCATTTTACCGGCGAACAATATAGGGCATTCATTAGTATAACCCCAGCTTCAAATCGTCGTCGATATACTGCACTTTGCAAAACGCTTCCACATGATTAAGCACGAGACCTCCTGTACATTGATATGTGTGCAGTAAACTTTAGTAGGTAGTTTCTTTGTACACAAAGTAGCTTACTGTTTTCGGCCTTACTGATAATGACAATAACTGGGAGTCTCGAGTGTCGACGTCCTGTACATTAAAATGTGTAAAGTATTCGTAGAATTGTTCTCAAAAATGCTGTTTTAAGTCATCAAATGATAATAATATCAAAAGAAAAAACTAAGTTTTGTTCAGCACTACTCAAACTATCTGTATGAAACGTTTCAGCATATTTTGTGCATAATTGAAAAAAGAGTAGGCATTTTCACATTTTCAAGCAAAACCCTCTGCCGAAGTCAAACAATCGATGTTCATATTTATCGAAAATGGTTGCATCATTCAGATATATATTCCTCATCTACACGTTAACCAAAATTCAATAAAATCAATGAACTAATAACGAAATGCCACGCATTTAATCACAATGTCGAAAAGTGACAGACAGGTGACAGACATTTGCTGCTGCGTACGATAGCTGTAGCTCAGCTGAAGCTTCCATCTGAGCTAAAAATAGACTGTTTATACAACCTGCTACAAGTCTAGTACACGTTTGAGAAGCTGTAAAAAAGGCTTAACTGGCCAATCACAGTAGACTCCCTGCTTGGAAATTACAGTAGGACCCTACAAAGGTTCTTCACTGACGTCACAAATACGTGACAACAACAGCGTCAGGCATAATGGACGTCAAACTTATTGCGCGCAACATGTACGCTGTGTACAAATGTATCGGCCAAAGGTTTAAATGTTCAGTACACTTTTTGTAAAGAATGTTTTCTTGATGATAGAGAAAGTTTGTTGCGTAATCGGTAAGGAAAATTACAGGGCCAACAGTTTTATTATCGATTTTCAACAAATGTACAACGTAGAACTAGACAGCTAGATGGGTTTCTGAAATTCTTCAGTAAAATATTTAACACGGGAGTCTACATACGAAATTGCCTTGTGCACGTGCTCACTTCTTATCCAGTGATCGCCTAAGATATTACGACAGAGTTTGTCTGTTTTGAAGTATTTAAACCATACACATGAAGTCCACCCGCAGACCTACACGTACACGTAAGTACAATCGATCGTTAACAGAAAATATTGTTTGAAAAATAGGAAAAAACTTCTATGTCTGATACTGTGTCTACACAGCGTAGGTTCTGCGTATATGCACCAACTTGAAGTTTGACGTCCAAAATGGCTTTTCAAGTAAACTTAAACCCATCATGACGTGAAGAACCTCTGCACAAAGACATCCTTTTTGACCACCTTTTATTGTCAATTATGCGCCAATTATTCGAAAATTAATTACTTTGTCCAGTCAAGTTCAATACATGATTAGTGTACGAGCCTACTTGTATACCGTACAAACAAATACACCGAAAACCCTCATGTAAGAACACTGACTGGCAGCAAGTTAAAAAGTCATACAGCTACGGCAAAGGAAAATATGTTTTCCTTAAGGCTCTTAACCTTTTACGGAGAAAGGTTAAACTTCAACCATGATACAAGTTATGAAGAAAATGATTTCCTAGCCAAGAGGATTTAATTAATGACCGGAGTAAGTTTGTCACCAAATAAATCAGTTTTAGGCTAACTGACTTAAAAGCCCTTCAAAACACCAGTCATAGCTCAGATACAACAACACGTTCGTATTTATTTCAATTTTTTCCGCATATTCATTTACTGAAGCTAAAAAGTTTTTCACCTGAATGACATTATTTTTCGAAAACTTGACTAATCGGGCCCCATCTGGGCATAACATATTGGGTAAGCCCAGCTGGTACTAGGATAGAGCCCGTTAAACGACCTCAGTTTTAAAGTGGCATCATTATCTGTTTAAGAAAGGGAAATACATAACACTGCCTTGTCCAAAGTGTTGGAATAACGTTTAAGCAGTCCATCCGAATAACAAAGATAAATAAAGATCCCTCACATAAGTAGTTATTCCAAATATTGTTTCAATTATGAAAAGATTACATTCAACTAAAACTATGAAAATCGATAATCGATAAACCCCACAACGGTAGATATGTCCACGTATATGCCTACGAACGAGCAACTGCAACATGATATTCACGCTATAGCCTATGTACCTTTTTTACGTTTTTCACATAATTCTGAAGGCAGACCTAAAGAAAATACGAGCATTTTTAACTCTATTAACCCACGAGACTGACCATCGATATAATATGTGAGTACTAGCTCTTAGGAAAGTATTGAAAATTCCTTGAATCATTTAAATCCTCGATGGCCAACGGTAGTGGCAACTCCCTGGTCTGACATCTGAGATGCTTACCTCCGTCGCAAGGTCGAAACTTCCCTGTTACCTTTCCCAGGTGAAATGTTCACACTGGCAGTAGGGATTTGTGATTGAACCGACACAAATTCTCTTACATGTTGGAAACTACAACAATTTGTACAAATTGACCGAAGGAAAAGCATTGCTTAATTTACAGAAGAGATCGAATCAAGCTATACCTGCTGTGTATACGAAGGCTGTCACGACTTACGGAAGTACCGGTAACGTGGAATTTGATTTGTATTTTCAAACCGTTAGATTAGTGCTCCTTGCATGCTAGTGATCGGCATCTACACTCGTGACACATTTTTCGTCAATAAGTGCATCGTTGTACATTTTACGTAGAATATTTGATATGTATCTGCACGTACCGCTCGAAGACAAAAACATGGGATGCGGGGAAGTATAGAAGTGTGCAGGTGTAACTGGTTACCGTAACTAGCGTTAGTATGCAACTGTCTTCTTGAATAGTGTTAGGGGTTAAAATCTACTAACACGAGTACCGCGATGAAAATACGTGCTTTTACTTCAAAACTTCAAGTGTGTTGTGCAGTACACAACCTTCAAAATCACACTATTCCCAGTAAATCGTGAATAACCGCGGCAATACAGGTCCATTAAATTTACAGTTCTTCGGTACATACCTCTACGTGACTCATTGAATATTCATATAGTGTTCTGATAGCCGCTATCAGAACACTATATGAATCTTCAATGAGTCACGTAGAGGCCGTGGTTTAAGCTAGTTGTAATAAGAACGGTTTATTTTAAAAAACCTACAGAATTTGACTGTTTTGCACCGTTTCTTTAAATTTTGCCATTCACACTACCACATTCAGTTATTACATAAACAGCTTCATCCGTTATTAGCATCGTTAGTGTATTGACAAATAAAGAAAAATATTAGAGCTTATGTATTTTCCTATTCTTGATCAGGTAACATCACTTAAAGATTAACTTAACTGTAATTACACATGCCTACCTTTAACATAAAAGTACCAATGCTCCAAAAAGTCCACGACAGGAACTTAAGAATAGTGAAGGATTAGAAAGGAATGCGTTTCCCTACTTGGCACCTGCCGGGCCCCCATCTCAGTGGGATCCGCTGGTTTGGAAAGCCCGTCAATATCCCATCTGAGCTCTCTAGCCCAATGATTAAAACATATGTTATCTTATTCATCGATGATTGGAAAATGAGTGACAAATTGTCTAAAGACATGGTGAGTACATGATTAGTGTAGTGATTCCGTGGCCAAGAGGCTATATAGCCAGCAAAGTCATAAATCAGTCACGCTGTATACTTTAATAAGCCCGTGAAAACCTGCAGTCACAACCCAGGTACAACAACACGTTTCAAAATTCTTTTAAATTATGAAGATAAAAAACCCAAGACATACAATTACTGAAGCAAAAACAACAAACAACTTATCACCTGAATATTTTTATCGAAAATGTTTCTAATTGGGCTTATTGAGGACAGCGCCAACTGGACTCATCATATTGGATTTGCCTAGCTTAAGCCAGGCTGGAGCCATTAAAACCACCCAAAGTTTGAGATTAACTAGCTGTAATTACACATTCCTATCTTTGTACTCAAAGATTCAATGCTGCAAAAAGTCAGTAAGAGGAATTTTTGAAGAGTGAAAGATCATTCATACAGGAATGAGTTTCCCCTCCTGGGTCCCAGCTGAGCCCCATCTGGGCACCACTGGTTTGGTAAGCCCGTCAATATCCCATTTCTAGCCCAATTATAATACCAAGTGTTCTTTTTCTCTTATTATTTTTCATCGGTAGGAACATTCTTTTAAACAGCGGAAGTTTTTTAATCGAGGGCTTTTATTTCCAAACTTATCCATCTGGTCACCAACTGGGCTATTGCTGGGCTCCACATCGTAGGTAAGCCCAGAAATAATCCACCTAAAAATACGGAGAAAAGTGAAAACATTTTGGACAAGTAAGTTACAAAAATAACGGAAAAAATTTTCTTTCACATTCCCACCGAGCCTTGCCTAGCTTGTCCAAAGAACCAATATCCCAGGGAGTTGATATTACATGGAGCTCTATCGAAAACTATTTCTTTGAACCTTAGTGTTGCCGATAATAATCTCTTTCGTGTGTTGTTCTTGATGATTCAAAGGCTTAAGAGGTGTTAAAAAGATACATCTCCAACCTCTGTAGGGCCTCGCATCAATATGGGATCTTTGACTAAATCCAGTTTCCGCATGATGTGAAAAATTGAAAGTACGTATTTTGCCGTTTTACACTTTCCAAACAATTTTACCGCGCGCTTCGCACGCTAATTGTAGATAGTGAATGTCAATGCATTTATCACGGAATAGCGTTCTGAAATGCGCTGTACCTGTACTCTCCCTTTCGCTCATTCCACGTAGCTGGAATCTGTTCGTCTGGATTCTGGTTCACAATTAGTAAGATAAGGTCGTTGTAAAAGTGCTTGTCGTCATACCAGGGAGCTGCTACTTGGTCCAAGTAGCAGCTCCCTGGTCATACTCTGTAGTGTCATTTGGATGTTAGGTAACAAGCATCATGTTTCTTACCCCCATGCCTTTTGTGTAATTAATCCAAAGCTTCCAGGTAGCCTCATACCGGTCTCTATGTCGCCCTTGCATACCTGTTTATAATGTGCAATGAAGCAAAGGAAAAAATCAAGAATGTTTCAGTGGACCTCATGCAAGTATTTTTGAGGGAAAATTTGCCCCGATAGAAGGCAGTAAAGTAGCCAGGGGGTGAAGGCTTTAGGAGATTTGGTGACAACATACCCTTCTTTCAGACAACAAACCCTCCTATTGCACCTGACCTAAATTAGAATTCACTGATTATGTGAATTTGTCATAACTACGATCAGTTCCAAAAATTTCCTAAAAATAGCACCGTTTTGCATCTAAGTCACCTTTAATTGACAAAAATTTCTCAAAGGGGAAGAGGAACCCTTAAACCCCTCCCCCGGGACGGCGTATAGAATCGCAAGAACATATTAAATGGCACAATTTACACGGACTTGGGTGACTGAAGTCGCATTACGACGTCATCTTTGTTACCCCCCCCCAATCTCTAACTGCTTGGTAGCGCCACTGGATCGAACAAACAGGTAGTTCGAGCCTCTGGCTCTGGGGGCGCACATCGAGTCACTTGCCCCCTGTGCAAACAACCCTTGCCACTGCTTATAGAAAAGCTTATATAGGTGAATTGTCCAGGCAGTTGGCCCTGTCTTGCAGAATTCATATTTTACTTCCCTCCTTGAATCACTAGCCGTACCGCACGACAGGCACAAGTCTGAGAACATTAACTAGGTTTAGCAAAATGAGGTAAAATTCCCGACACTTACATAAATCCATGAATTCTTATTAGGTACTTGAAAGGGTGGAAAGTGTTTGTACTAAATTTAGCTATAACGGAACTGAAGAAGAGTGGGTAGAGCATACCGAAAATTTTGGGTTTTTCGCAGAGATGACCCTTTTAAAAGCCAAAATAAGTAAATGGACCATGGGTAGCGACAGAATTTTCCGGAAAGGGGGCCGGACCATGCCAGTGACCCCAGGTTCCGAAATCCCCTATATTGAGGGTAGGGCCGGATTTAGCTTGTGGGGGCCAGGGGCCCAGAATAGTTTTGGGGCCCTTTCATGATTAGTTCCACTATCTAAGCGGAGTACCACCATAGGTTGGCGCGTAGCATGCAAGAAAATTTGCTTCCATAGTCGCTAGAAATGGCACTTCCCAGGCCTTGCAAGTTGCCTCTTAAAATTTTCAATTTTGAAATCTCATGTTATGGAAATTGAGTATTGTCACAATCAGGGGTGGCGCCAGGATTTCCCGACGGGGGTCTAAGCTCCCCGACCCTCACCCAACCCCCTATGCCAGAACCTGCATTTTTGACATTTTCATTTTCATGAACTTGATTTTTCTCTCAAAAAATGTTTTTTCTGTAATATATACAAACTGTCGAGAAGGCTGTTCACTTATCACGCTGCAGCAACTAGCCTTCACTGGGTGAAGGTCGGACATTCCCCATAAAACGGCATAAAAACTGTAGACTACGGTAGGTTACAATGCAAGTTGGTCTCTCTGCGTCGGCGCACAACGGCACGAGCATGCCAACCTATTTTGAAAGCTTACCAGGACTCTTGAGTTTGTTCTCCAAGCTAATTGATCGCGTTCCGTCAGTAGTGAACTTTTCAGTGAATACAGGAATTGTAATATTATTTATCCCTTCCAGGGGCGTTCCGAAGAGAGTCATAACACTCAAACTTATCCCCAATGCTAGAATTGTCGTCAAGGTGTTAGGCTATGGAAACATGGGGGGGGGGGGAGAGTCGGATAGACCGACAAGAGAAGCGAAGACAGACAGTCCTATCGCGCGTGAAGCGTCCGAAAAATTTTCATCTTTATAATTGAAATTTTTGCTTATTATTGTTGGAAATGGATAGACTGTCGGGGGGAACTAGCCTTCGTCTTGGTAAAAAGCCCTCTTCGGGGTGTACACTGTTTGCTCACCCAGTCCGGTTCCCCGACGAAATGGGAAAAATTCCCCGACGGGGGGCTGTACTTCCCCGACGGGGGCCACAGCCCCCTCTGACGCCCCCTGGCGCCACTCCTGGTCACAATCCCGATGTAGTCCATAGCCATCCGGTTTGGAATAGAATGACTCCTGCGTCCCCTTCTCCACATTCAAGGTGCCAATGAGGGCGATCCAAAGCTGCCATGTACATGCACCCAGCCCCTCCCTCCCCTTCCAAGTTTTTTCAGATATGGAGAATGACCACACCATGTTTAGTTCTGCCTTGTGTTATACCAAATAAATGCTCTTTGTCTATTTCGTGACTCTTATATTTTGAATTTCTTTAACTAAATGACAAGAATAGAGGATGTTACATACAGGGAACGGTTTGAAAAAATGAAAACAGCTCCAGACAATGGGAAAACAGCTCCAGAAAAGCTTCAAAATGAAGGTTTTCAGAAGCTGTTTTAGCTCCAAAGAGGAAATTAAGCTTATTTTCAAGCCCTGCTAGTAGCCTTCTACATAATCAGACTGACCCACCGAATAGAATAAACTATAGGCCTCGTGTAAATGATCTCTTGGAATTCGATTTGCACAATGTCCACAGGTCATGTCAATTTAATTTCTCGGATTTAGGGGTGACTTTAAATTTTAACTACATGAAAATTCAAATGGGACATTCATATTTACTGATTGTTCGATGATTATAGAAACATGGTTCACGAGCAGAACTTAAAGACTTCCTCCGTTGGTCAGAGTGGAGTGGACATGAATCACATGATCGGTGGTTGGTAGCAAGAACATCATCCAAATGTCTGTAAGGATGCCAATTTGTTTTGTGCAAAACCGACAGAATTTACATTTGTAAACACTGAATTCATGGGGTTTGTGGTGTCACGTGAGTGACAAGTTACTCAAAAGCCCGTAGAATAAAGACCATGCATCCTAAAAGACCTCATGTATTTATGAGAAGACAACTTTTGGTAAGTACGAAGTTCCGAACAAATGTCCGTATTTTACATGCTGACCATCGACAGACGGACGGTAAGGTATCATATGCCTCCCCCTTTTTTGGACACCCAAATGTGGGGGGCCCTAAATGTGGGGGCCCGCCGTAAATCCGGCACTGACTGAGGGGGCGTTTAGAAGGGGATATGAAGGAGCATAACTATCCCATGCCATTGCAGAGCATATTTTGCATAATCATATCACTTAATACTTCAACAGCCAAGTTATGTACTGAGTGTTCTTTTGAATCTGAATCGTGACACTGCAAAGCGCGCGAAAATGTTTTGTTAAAAAAAAAAAGAAACAGAAAAAGAAAAACTGGAGGAGTTGTAGACGTACATTGTATCGAAACCACCTGGACTACCCGATGAAATAGACAAACTTTGCTTCGTGATTCGCTCAGCAACTGACCGTACCTCATGACACACACAAGGGAACAGCAACTAGGCTTTGCGATCTTGGGATGAAATTTACGATATAAAAACATAAACTGTGTACTCTGCCTACATGTTACTTGTAAGGTGGGTAGGACTTGTGCTATCTAGCTAATGTGGATGGAACTTACAATATATTGAAGAAACTGGAGTACGCGTGCCGAAAATGTTTGGTTTTTATGAGAGAAATTGTCCTCTTGAGAGCACAAAACAGGTAGACCGTCTGTCCTTACCAAGTTGAGTAGCCCAGTAGAGTGATTTTTTTGGCCCAGATCGCCAGTAGGGGTGCCAATTAAATTGAGTGGCAGATGTATTGTCCTTTTGTGGTTTCTTTATTCCTAACCCTGGAGGTGTAAAGAGGTTGTCTGTATGTGGAAGCTTAAAGAAAATCTCTTATTTTTCATATCGCAGACTTTCGAACTGTCGAAGGAAACTGTCAATTGAAGGAGGATGCATATTCCAATTCCTCAGGTAAATTACACAATGGACTTAAACGATGTTTTGTACAATAAGTTAATGCCAGATTTTAGTGTCAGAGAAAAAATCGAAAGCAAAAGAAAAAAAAAAAAGACAAAAAAAAAGGAGTTCACATTTCCGCAGGACGAAAATTAACTTCTGAAAGAGTTGGAAACAAAAGTAAAACAAAAAAATCTGAACCCATGTAGCAAACCCATACTTGAACATCTTTTTAGTTTGTGTCTCACGCTAATGACGAGATATGTAATTGGTTATTTGCTGTGCAACTTCACGTCTTGTCTAGTACTGTATCAAAAAATGGTGAAAGTTGTGTTTTCTTTCATCTTGAAATTGTATTGTGGTAAAGTACACGGCGTTTCTGGACAGTGGTAGAACTGAATTTGTTCAACGGAGGGTGGTGGACGGGGTTGCAAGCTCCTCGACGAGGCCATCAAACCGAATCATAAGAACGGCGAGAGGTTGTCGTATGAACGGCTAAGTAGAAATTCTCGCCATACAAGGGCCCGTTGGATATTTGGGGTTTCAGTTAAAAAAGTGAAAATCGGGTTTTTAATGTAAGAAATCTAAAAATCTGGAGTTTTATTGAAAATTTGCAAATTTTACGTTGTTATCAGAAAACCTGCCTTTCTTGAGAGCAAGACCAAGTAAACTACCTGGGTGACTGTCACCGTCGGGTTAACATGCTTTGTGATACCCATATGGCTACCCGTCGATACCTAAAAATATTACCGGTAAGGGGGGCAGCCTTTCGCGACGGGATCGGTTAAATGCCCTCCCTGTCGCCACTCCTGCCTCAGAAAAAAACAAAATAAAGACTTTGAACGTAGTTTTGCAAGATCTTGACCGAAGCCATTGCAACGTGCAAAAAGTCTCCACATAAAATATTGGCCGTACACCTAGTATGGTTTATCATTCCTATTTTATGACGTTTATTCTGTTTTTCTGCCCATCCTCAGCATTATAACATCCAGGACCCCAGAAATGAGGCAGAAATGCCCAGTGTACGAAAAGATACGCACATGCTAGAATGGCACAAACGGGCTTCAGCGTCCAAACACGAGAGGTCACAAATCTCTTGGGAGGCTTCAACGTCCGAACACGATAGGTCACAGATGTCTTGCGTGGCTACAGCGTCCAGACACGAGGGATCACAGGTCTTTTGTGAGGCTTCAGCGTCCAAACAAAATAGGTCACAGATCTCTTTGGAGGTTTCAGCGGCCGGACACGAGGGGTCGCTGATCTCTTGGGAGGCTTCAGCAGCCGCACACGACGGGTCGCAGATCTTCAAGGAGGCTTTCGTGAAATTGCTTGAAATGTACAAGGAGATGGAAGAAGAGAACCGGAGGTTGACATCTGACCTTTCCACGGTGGCAAAAGTGTTACCGTCGAAAGATGTCGCACTGTATCAATCAGAGAGCTGCCATCAATTACATGGATGCGTATCTTCGCAAGAAAAGAATAATACCCGTTTGGATACGGAGGCAGAGCAACTCTTGCAGGCTCCGTACGATGGCAGTTCGTTAGCCGAGGTATCAAAATACTGCCAGAGGAGAGCCGAAGCAGTAAGTGTGATTTCTCTATTAAATGCCATCGACAGTCATGTGGCATGCTGGGCAATATCGGGTGACGTTCTTTATCATTGTATCTGGATTCACATAGAGTGTATTTTTAGAGTGGTGTTGAATATATTGTGTTAAATGATGATGGAGACCGAAAAATTACTGGTCAATTTTGTTTGAAAATTGGTTGTAAAATGGTTTTAGATTAGCAAAAATAATTTTGTCTTTTAGCTTGTTTTAGTTAACCTACTTTGACTAGTCAAACAATACACGTGTATTTTATCAAGGCTGGTAACCGTAGTGAAGGTACAAAGCTACATGACCTGCAAAATAATTGCAGTACCCCCAAAGTCGGCAGTACCTCCCAGTTAGGGCTTGACTCTCTACTTACTAGATTACGGTACTTACTGCCTACTATAGTAACAGGACTGAAATGCAAAATAATTGAATACTTTGTGAGGCGTTTTATAACTCAAATGGTCAATATACTTAATTTACCTGCACCTTCCCTGGTCAAGTGCAGAGATAACACTTACAAAACTTCTCTTCATTTCAAACTTTGTACAAACAATTTGCCGATTGGCAAAAGAAGTTTATGTGATGTTTTTGTCGTGTTAGTGCGTATGTGTGTATGTTTGATTTTTGTGCTCTCGGCTTGTAAACACGATATCTCAAAAAAAAAAAAAACAATGATGGATATATTTCTAATACTTTGAATATAGAATAATCATATTAAGAGATAGATCACCATTGTTTTAGTGGAGGTCATAGGTCATGTGAGGTCAACAGAGGTCAAACACTGAAAACTTTGTAAGCACTATATCTCTAGGCAGGAAACATGAATGCGCTTTTCATGCGTAAGATGTCACGCATTTTAGTCAGAAGATGAACCCTATCGATTCTTACCTTGAGATATCGTATTAAAAGGGTTTTCACAGTTTGACACCGGTGACCCGGACGACTTTTGACCTCCACCAAACACAACATGCTTCTACCCCTGACCATAATGCTTCCACACGCCAAGTATGGAATCTATACAAGCTCCCCACTTTGAGATATCGTGTTAACAAGGTTTTCAGTTTGACCCCTTGTGATCCCAGATGACCTTTGACCTCCACCAAAAACAATAGCGTTCTTTCTCTTAATATGGGGCAACTACCTACCAAGTTTGAGAACTGTCAGATTTTTTCTTCATGAGATATCCTGTTACAAAAAAGTCACAAACACACATACATACTTACCCATATACATACAAACACGCATACACACCCGCGCCTTGAATGCGTAAATTTTTCCTTTCATCGAAACCAAAAACTGCTCGTAAATATGTTACCTCAAGAGAGCAATGATATATCTTTATCATATTATTATTATTTAGTGGAGGTCAGAGTCATTTGGTCATTGGAGGTCATCGGTTGTCAAAAACCGAAAACCTTGAAAAAACACGATATTTCAAGACAGGGGCGATAAATACTTTTCATACTTGGTGTATAGCTGTGTCACTTTGAGCGAGAGGAAACCTTATGGGTATGTTGGAGGTTGACGGTCATATGGGGTCATCAGATGTGAAACAAAGAAAACCTCGTAAACTTATTAGAAGTGGGCGGAATATCCAAATTGTTTTCGGCGTTTGACCAACGAAAAGTTAGGGCTGAATTTTTCTACCAGTCAAAAGATACAATTTTAGAGAACACTATAATTAAAAATAACATAAGCTAAAAGAGTTTTTTGATAGCGTAGTGGAATTTATTCATTTTTGATTCCTTGCCGAAGGCTCAAGGAATCTATGCGACGATGATGTCGTGTGTGTGTAGGTGAGCCTAGCCTGTGTGTCTATCTATGAGGGTGCCATGGGAATGTGTGTGCACTCACAAACATATCCTTGGCGGGTCCCGGGAAGCCGGCGAGAGCTCGCCGCTCGCACGTTTTGCCTTGCCCACGCGGAGCTCGACACTGGGAGTAGCTGCCCGAAAATTCGGACAAGTGAAACGTGTCACACGCGGCTGTACGTGCCTGCCTTGGCAAGCAGCCCGCCTTCAAGCCACGTACGTCTACTGTCAATTTGGCGGGCAGCTTTGCTGCTGGAAGAATCCCTTGAATTCCTTACGGGTCCTGTGTTCAGGACCCCGTTTTGCAGTGATGGTGCGTATGTGCGTGTGTATGTATGTTTCGCTTTGCTTGTAAACACGATATCTCAAGAAGGGTAACTCCGAGGGATCTCATACTTGGCATGTAGATTGCCCATATTGAGGAAATGATTCTTATTGTTTTTGGTGGAGGGCAACGGTCATTGGGGTGGTCAGAGGTCAAAAGGTTAAAACTTTGTAAGCACGATATCTCAAGAAGGATAACTCCGAGGGATCTCATATTTGGCACGTAGATTGACCATATTATTTAGTAAATAATCACTATTGATTTTGGTGGAGGTCAAAGGTCATTTGGGGTCACCAGAGGTCAAATGGTAAATACCTTAGAATTTGATTGTAAGCACGATATCTCCAGAAGGATAAACGTGAAGGATGTCATACTTACCGTGTGGATTGCTCACATTGAGTAGATGGTCCCTATTGTTTTTTGGAGGTCAAAGGTCATTTGAGGTCACCAGAGGTCATAAGGTAAAAACTTTATAAACACGATATCTTAAGAAGGGTAACTCCGAGGAATCTCATACACGTTGCACGTTGAACACCTATATTGAGTAGATGGTCCCTATCATTTTTAGTGGAGGTCAAAAGTTATTTGGGGTCATCGGAGGTGAAACGGTTAAAACTTTGTAAACAAAACATCTCAAGAAGAATAATGGTGAGGGATCTCATACTTAGCATGTGGATTGCTCATATTGAGTAGATGATTCCTATTGTTTTTGGTGGAGGTTAAGGGTCATTTGGGGTCACCAGAGGTCAAAATACTTTAAACACCATATCTCAAGAAGGGTTACTGTGAGGGATCTCATGATTAGCTTGTGGATTCCCCATACTGACCCTGATAGCAAGGTACCGGCGGTCCGCGAACCGCACAACCGGCGGGACAGCGTCGGCTGCCGACGCCGTGCCAGATTCGGTTTGTCCGTCGGTTCTCTGTCGGACCTCTAGCGGCTCCCCATCGCGCTGCCGACGATGGGCCATCGGCGGACCGAGGACGGATTTTGATCCGTCCCTTCTGAGG
>WURT03664682.1:0-17846 GCA_009936505.3 Holothuria glaberrima | reverse complement strand
TACACGGTCAGCGAGGCGACGTTTGGTCTCTCCCACATACAGACAGTTACAACGACTACAAACTAAAATGTAAACCATATTAGATGAAGTACTTTTAGCACTTTTAGCACTTTTTACTACCTTTATCGACCTATATATATATATATATATAAGTAAAGATTGCTGCTGTTTCAATCAGTTCAAGCTATGAACAGATCGGTTTGCTGAAAATGGCCTGAATCACATGTGAATAACATGCATTGCCGACTCACCTGGTTATTTCTGATGGACAGAAAACTTTAATAAAATGGTTGAACATATTCCAACGCTTCCTTACACTGTTCAGATAATATTTGCCCAGTAATTTGTGAAGAAAAAGTGAAACCAGTCGAGCTTTGAGACCACATTCATGGTAGCGCTAATTCAGAGAAGTGAGTGTTGGAGAAGCAATTTAAAGAACCTTTAAATAATACATTCAAATTATTATCCACATAGGACAGCCTTCTTAGGTTGTAAAGTTATTGATCTCTTTAATTACACAGATAAAAGAAATACACAAGGAAGAATAAATGTTTAATTTCAGATACTTTAACTATGACAACAACAATCTTTTCAGAACGGCAGACTTAAATAAAGTTATTGACTTTTTGCATATTCCAGTGGAAGGTTCACACTTTGTATGTACTATTACACGCTTTCAGATAATTGAAATCAGCTCTTAGGCCAATAAGTCATTACATCAAAATAAACAGACTATTAAACATTTATCCATCCATTTGTTCAGTATTTCTTACATAAAGTACAAAGTAATTTCTTTTTTTTTTTGTTAAATGTATGAGCCCATAGGCTACTATGTCTGATTACCCTTGGGTGAATATTGAGGCAAAATGTCAAAGGTTAGTTTAGTATCATTGGGGTAAAAATTTTCTTTCTATTAAAAATTCTGCTCAACCACTAACTGTAGGCAGGCTTGAGTTACTATTTAGTCAATCCAGTGAATCGTAAATGTGCCTTATAATGCTCTTTTTGTCAGTTACATTGCTGTTTCAAAATAATTCCATTGACGTGCTATAATTCTTAAGATGTCTTTAAATTAACAAGCTATAAATATTAGTTGATGTACATTAATATGGTGTGCTCTTTCTCATCACCACGATCAGCCAGGTGCAGTAGGACTACTGTAGGTGGGAGGCATTTTTTCACTGTCTAGGCATTGCACTGATAAATAACAAGCTTGTCAGAAGGAGCAATGCCTTAAAGTTGAAAGTTGAAGATGGCTCTGACTATAGCTGCGCTAATGGAAAAATGGTTCAATGGAAATCAAACAATTTTTTCGCTAGGCTGCAACTTTGGCATTTATGGTTAGCATGTAAGAAAACACAGGGCTCCACACTCCTGATAATCCATGAGACTTAGCATGTCTCATTAAATAGCGTTTATACTGTGCAGAGTGTAGAACCTACAGACCAAATCAGGAGTTAAGATTTAGGAAAAACTTCAAGGCCTGAAGGCGCGAACATCAAGAGGTGTAAAAATGGTATGGTATTGTATGGAAAATTATAACATCTTCAAGCATTCGCACCATTTATAGCAATTTCAGAGTGACATTCATGTGATAAAAGTTCAAAAAATTGCCATCATTATGTGTTTCACTAAAAAATAAATAGTTCGCTTCATGATATTTCGGGAAACTTCTCAAGCAATGTATGAATAATCCCACGTACACGTTCAGTCATTAAGAAGGTTGGACACTTTGTGGGTGATGCAGTATCCAAAGTTAAGGAAGTTGACAAATTAGGATTATAGCAAACATGGTAAAAATGCATATATTATTCCACAGAACAAAAAGTGCACTCTCTCTGTTAGAGGTAAGAACGTACTATTGTAACTTGCAACAACAAATGCAATTACAGCTGATTTGTGTGCCAGTCGGATACAAGCGTAAGTCTACCATGCGTGTGCGAAAGTCCACGTTGTGCGTGCAGTGTTCTTCATTGTATACCCTCCACATTGACGTCGCATGACATCAGGGCATTGCATTTAAGGCAATTAAAAATATTATTTTGAAGAAGACAATTCGAAAACCTCAGCAATTGATGCAACATTTCCCTTGTTGTTTGTAGACAGTGGCGCCGCCAGATTTTGGTCATGGGGGGAGGGGGCACCATTGATAATGTCGTAATGCTACCTCGGTTAAACTCCCATGTTTGCGTAAATTCCACCCTTTTGTGCTGCTCTACGTTTGTGTACAGCAATGGGGATCCTTCCTTAAAAAAGAAGGAAATGACGCACAATATTCATATTTTATCTCGTATGCCTGATTGCGTTCGGAACTGGGGTCCATTGTGGTGTACATCTTCATTTATGTTTGAACTGTACAATGGATATTTAAAAAATCTTTTTAACGGCACTAGGGCTGTACCACAGCAAATCTTCACAAATCTGTGCAGATTACAGTTCCTTCACAGGCACTATGCCAAAGCAGTCTCACCAACTGTGGAAGACTTTATCCAGAGAGTCCTGTTCCATAAAAAAGTAACAAAGAGTGCTAATTATTTCCAGTTGCCTCATGTTGAAAGAGTTACCTTGGGTACTCATGTAGCTTTAAAAATAACAGTATCTCTTAGACTTGCACTTCAGGACGTAATAGGAGAGCGAATTATTTCAGGAACAGCTAAATGCTATAAACGGTTCATTATTAATAATGTGCTTTTTTCAAGTACAGAATATTCAAGCAAATTTAAAAGAACTGATTCTTTAATTGAATTTAATGATAATGTTGCAGAGATATTGTATTTAATAATATTCAAGAATCATAATTGTAGACGAACCGATTGTGAGTGTGAGGAACATGTTTTGATGGTTCTGCGAGAACTGCTAACAATTTAAAGGTTAAAGTGTACATATGTTGGATTAAATTAAGAAATTGGATGTTCGATATCTTTTATTAGGCAAGTTAGGATTGGAAGAATTTATTCAACTTATCCTCATCGTCAATTTAATAAAGCAATGGATATTTTGTATGCAGGGAAAAGATTTGTTGTAACATTGCCAAATAGGCTAGAAGAATAAAAATGTTGTGGCATAAAGTCGAATTGTTAAAACTTTTCATCGCATTTCTTTCCCACCCCCTCTCCGTTATCACTGTCCCTCCTGTACCTTGTTATCCCTGTTGGAGACATCAGATTGCTGCCATACGCCTGTTGGGGAGATTAGTCTCGTGGTTGGGGAAATCCTGGCCTCAAACCCTTGTTTTATGTACTGATATTCTGATGAGACTACGAACAAAACAATCGGTTGCAATGTCACTTAGGCATTGACAGAAGTGTAACAAAATAATTTATTCTAAAAGCAAAAGTAACTATATGTATACCTTTCTTGGAAAAACTGATGCAAATATTGTAGTATTAATGTCAAACATTCTCACTCATAAGTCATCATTGTTGAGTGTCATTGTCAAGCAACCACTTTCACATGAGATATGGACTAATTACTAGAGAACCACAGACCCCCCGTGGAACTCGAAAATGTCAAAGCTGGGAAAGTTTGCCTAGGTTTTGGCTTATATAAGCTGTTGTTTTGAACGCATAAGCAAGGGATGTGACCATCCTGGTCAGTTCAACAAATTCTTGCCATGTGCAAGTAAATACCCCATGAGGTGAAGACCAGCTGGAGGACTGCCCAGTAGCCTAACGTATGTTAAAAATGATATGTTGTGTGTATTATGTGGAAATAAACTTGGTGTTCAAATGCTTACTCATGCAAGCAGCTGGTGCACTGCAGTTCATTAAAAAGCTTCAATGTGTCATACACTGAAAGTTGTAACAAAACTATTTTAACAGAGTAATTTATGCTGGTGAGCTCAAATCTAGTTAACTTCTTTAACAGCGTGCACCATTTCTTAGCTGCAGTACCGTACATTAGATATTGCAGAATTACATTCAGAGAAATGTAATGATATTATATACTGCAAACAGCCCATGCCAAATTTACAAAGATTAACTTTGTCATCTGATAATAATATGAAGTGTAATATATTTCAGTAAATACATACACATACAGCAATGCAATTCATTTTGAGTATCTGTCATTTCTAAGCTATTCTCTGATCCAAATTAAAATCAGTAACACTCTCCTTAGCCCGGAATGTCAGTTTTCCCGTGATTCTCAATCACTTCCCTTTTTGCCATCAATTCCAGACACACCTTCAATGTAATAAATAGTAGGACCCTACTTCTATGAGTGATCTTTTAGTACGGACTACCATGGTTCTATTTTCTCTGCGATCCTTGTAATTATGTCAATACTTTCAAAGTAAAATAATGTCTCAAAGTATTATTTTGAGACATTCTGATCCGGGCCCTTACTTTGTGATAGTACACGAGTGATATATACTAAACTATATAGTTTTAATTCTCTGGGGTGTAGAATAAGAACCATAATTATACCAAAATGATACTAGAATATTATTATGGTAGTACTATATGACCGAATCAAGATGGCCATCATACTTCTATGGTATCGGTAGCAATATGGCAGCTGTACTATGAATACCAAGTACAGTACTATGGTAGTATCATGAGAAAATTTGTACTACCGTGATACTATCATAATAGTACTATGTTAGCTACCATGGGAACCGTAGTAGTACCATGATACTAACATAGTAGAACTATGGTAGTATCATAGTACTACCATAGTACTATTATGGTAGAATCATGAATATCATAGTAATACCATGTTACTATCATAGTACTACTATGGTAGTAACATGAATACCATGATACTACCTTAGTACTACCATAGTAGTACTATGGTAGCATCATGAATATCATAGTACTACCATGATCCTACCATAGTACTACTATGGTACTATCATGAGTACCATAGTATTACTATGGTAGTATCATGAGTACCATGGTAATACCATAGTATTACCATAGTAAGACCATGGTAATTTTTTCCAAGGGCGACAATATTTGGATGTGAAATAAACTGTGCACAATCTCACCCAGGGAATTAAATGTAAACGATGGCTCCGATAACCAAAATAAGAAACCTAGATGTAGAGCTCGCTGAGCTTTTTGTTTCCTGCTTTTTTATCGAATTCATTATCTAGTTTTTGTAATCTTCACCATTTGCTTACAAGGTATTCTATTGGACTTTAACTTTAGTTTGAGGCTATTCATGGTCCATTGCTTTCTCGCACGTTATTTGTTTGCAGACTTTTCTGTGCATTTGAGTATTGACGTTATTTTTCTCATTTGGTGGCTGTTACTTGATAAAGGTACTGTTGTGCCGAAAATTTGTACTAATTTTCCTGATTCGGAGATATCTCATATTAAAGAGTACTTATTTTTGTCTTAAAATACCTCCAATTCTCATCAAGGTCACAAATTATTATGTAAAGTGGGCACATGCATTCCCTCAGATACCTTTTGTTTTTCTTTATAATTGATGTCCTGTTTGCCATTGAAATTTGATACTGTTGGAATGTTTGAATATGTTTCCATGTAGATTTAGCAGTAGTATTAACTGAATAGGTACTGCTTATCTTAGGCCAGTTATATGAACACAACACATGCACACAACAGAAAACACGTTTCAAGGAAAAGAATATATTCCTGTAATTAATTTTGTTACTTTCTTCATTACTGTTATACAAATTAAATAAAGTTTTTAGAGAAGTTAATCTTTAAGTAATATTTTAACGTAAATTAAAGCGTTGTAAATTGGTCTACTTCACCACAAAGCACAACTTATGTCACATATGCCAAAAATTTAGTTAGGCTACTCTATCGATTAGATGGACGAATTTTCATTTCGGCAAATTTGTGATTGCAGTCGTTATCACCATTCGTATTGTAAAAGATGTTTTCTCCGCTACCTCCGTTGTAGTCACCGTTTAGGTTTGTATTAGAACCACCCGTATAGCAGCCGCTGCTCCCGTATTCAAAATAACCGCACCAGCTACTATAGCAATAAGTGCAAGCATAATCAGTGTACCACCAGCCTCCTTTGTGTCTTTCTGCAAAGTTGTGATCGCTGCATCCGTCGTTGTCCTGGTCACGTGTGCTGAATTGTTTGCCGTTGTTGTAATAGAGATCATAATAATAACCTAAACCTGTGTTTGATAAAATCATAGAGTCATGTTTTGGATAATTGTAGACTGCACGGCAACATGAAAGAGGTAACTAACATGGTGTGTAACTGCAGACCGCGTTATGAAAATATTAATCAGCGTTTAAGTCTTTGGACCATATTTATTCAATTTAATCACACTCTGACATGTCAAAATTATTGCAGGCCAATTTTTTATTTGTGCTTAGGCATTTGTAGTCAAAATTATTCTAGACCTTAAGCAGTTTTTTTTTTTTGCTGTTAAACGACTTTCAGATATGCTTATTCTGAAACATTCCCCAAATATTGAAAGAAACGAGTTTAAAAGAAAATTATCTGCCCCTTACTATGTTATAAAAACTTCTTGAGCATCACCTGCTTTCAGTTTTACGTTAACGCAATTAAATGTACAAAGTGACGATTCATTTGTACGATTACACTAACCAGAGGTGTTATTTTCTGCACAATCGTTGCTAGCCAAAATTGTATAAAAACACGGCCAAACCTAGAGGAATCTGGCAACTAATTAAACGGCCAAGAAAGACTTGATATTTATTCACATTTTTTTCCAACTAGGCATTGTTATAAGATAGCTTGTTTCATATTTCCAGTTTAATCAATCAAAATTTACATCTTCCTTGTCCGATTTGGTCATTACTTCATTTTTTGCAACCTAAAATAAATTAAGGTTTGATAACCGATGTGATAGTAACGAATTTACACTCTAAAAAACGCCTATTCAAAGGGACACTGAATAGGCAATCTCTTCAAAATGTGATTAGATTCAATTCAAAAATGAATCAATTCTAATCCTTTCTGAAACAAATCTATTCAAATAATTAGTTTCCCTATTCAGTGCCCCTCTGATAAGATTCTCTTCAAATTTGATTTGGCATTTTTAGAGTGTATTTAAAGTGTATGCAAAGTCTAGAATTACAAGAATATGTATGCCAGAGAATGAAAAAAATGAATCTTTTTCATGTGCTCCCTATCCTAAAGGTGTATTCCGTTGCCAAGGTAAAAAATGTTGAAATTTATATAATCACTTAATGTGAAAGAGTGTACTGCCAATTAATATTATGATAAACTCCTTGTAAAACTGACAGTGCCTTCGTTTGTTTTCTTGCATAAAACATTTTAAGAGACCTGTGGTCATATCACTGGGTTACAATATGGCAATGAAAAGAGTTTGGCAGAAGCTGCTGTAGCTTAGGATAAAGGAGGAAATTCTGAGCTGGTTATCGGAATAATAAACGAGTGATTTCACAAACTGTTGCGTAATCTACCATTGTTAATTAAGCGAACATGTTCTATCTCAGGAAGAAGATGTTTATTAAAAGGGGAGTTGAACCCATAAAATTTATTTCTGTAGTTATGTAACGTACAATTATAAAGTATTAGTCGGAAGGCTTATCTTTAATTAAAATAAAACCATTGGAATTGAGTCAGTGATTAGTCGATGTATTACAATAAGTGGTCTATACTGGAATATGTAATATGAAGGGTACAATATTTTCTGTATGGGTTGTTTGTTTTTCTTGCAGTATTTGTAAAACTACCAAACTGTAAGACAATGTAGTTACTTGCCTACCAGGTTATCAGTTAGCGTAGACACTTCTTCATTACAGGGAAAAGATGTCAATTCATATACTACATTAAAGCAGTCAGAAGCGTCGGAACCACTACGGCAGGTACGGCATCTGCCGCACCACTTTTCAGGGAATATAAAAAAAAAATAATAAAAAAATCAAAAGTGAAGATTTAAAGAACAAAAAACAATTATTCTCTCGTTCTCCGATGCTAGCCTATAGTGTTACTGTGAGGGCGCCATGTAGTGAGTTACTTCAAAAGTTGACAAATATATAACCAAAATGCATCTAAGGACACGTAATAATTCAAAAATTTCTCAAATAACCCCAACCCTTTGACCCCTCCCCATAATAGTCACCCCTAGACCCCAGTTTCGGTCACATCACTTTTAAACTCATTCCGATGCCTCTGAGAGCTGTTAATAGTATCCTATATCCTTAGAAGTTTGCACAAACCTGTGTTTCCTCCCACGAAGGAAGCATAACTCAGTCGGTATTTAGTACTTTCGTCACCGATCTTTAATGTTCTAAATTCTTTGTAATATGGTCGATCGATGGAGTGGACGAAGTCAATACGTAAGATGTAATCCTTCTGATCTGTTAGATAGTGAAGCTGTTCATTTCCAAGCCAGAAGTCGTTTCCTTGATTCAGCCTACCAAACCCGTGCTTGTATTCTGTCCAGTTACGATAGAAGTCTGTCACACCATCAATGCGACGTTGGAAAACCTGGATGCAAAGAATATGTAGGGTGAATAATACATTAGTGTAGATTTTTCGAGCACAGTAGGAGAAAAATGCACAAGAAAGCAAAATAAAATTACAAAACTAATGAAGAAGACCTTTACAATCAAACATGTGAAAATAGGCCTATCTCCTGTAATATTTGTCTAATCTAAAACTCAAAGAGTAACATGCTACTCAGCGACACCTAAGGGATTATTCCAAGTCACCATAAGCTTGATATATTCCGAGAGCAAGGTAAATAAATTACAGATTTTATAAAGGAAAATTAAAAGTAATACTTGCGCATATACATGATCAAAGACACATTGATGAATAGTTCAGTGCAGTCAAGACGATACTAGTGTCAATGTAGATGTAACCTTATGTTTAATTGCTGCTGTAAGCTCAAACCTCATTCCTTTAAAATTTATCGGCAACTTACAGTTCATCCTCCGTCACCAAAAGTCATATTACAGAAGACTTGAAATGGCGATCCAGGCCAATCTGTGGGCATTATGGTATAGATGCCATCCATTGTATGGCCAGCTTCATATACTTCGAAGCAGTCTTTAAAAACTCCAGTACATGTCTCACCGTCTCCCTGAAAGCCTTCGTTACAGAAACATTTTCGAATTTCTTCTTTCATTGCGCACGTTGCAGCAGCACTGCACTGGTAGTCAGTATTACAACGGAGTTGATTGTCGGCGCAAGTACAATTTTGCGTGCAGTCATCGTTTACAAAGGACTCCCCGTTCTGGAATAAACCAGTTGGGAGATAAGAGCTATTGAACGTATCATACATTTCCCACGATATGCCACTAGTCCTACTACAAAAGGAGTAGCGACCTTAACATATACTGCCATTGCAAGCATTACGTAATTTCAACAACGACCGCTAAACGGAAAATATGTGTTCCATACCTTAATGAACGAGTTTGTTTCGGTCACAAAGCATCCTTGTGAGACACAGGTCTCTACACAATCAGTATAGCAATCAGTCTGTTCGATGGGATCCGTACACACGTCCTGGCATGTGCAACTGCCTCGAGTCTTGTTAATGGTGCATGTTGTAACAATGCAACCTGTATGAATCGAAAATAGATGGAAAGTTTAGTAACAAGTCTTATAGTGAAATCATTCATTCCTAGTAGTCCTCTTCGAAAGTAATTTCGGTATTTCGGCATTGAAAAGAATTATAGCAATTATTTTGCTCAACTGTAGATCGTTTAATGGTAATTCAATTAGATTGTAGATGGTCTACACATATTAATATGTCTGAAAATCTATAACCACTAACATATAAATACTTTCCAACAACTTCAGTTTATAAATCTGGAAAACTGCAAATTAATGAAATTCTTACTCCAGTTACTGCGGAATTCTTTAGCAGCTACTATTGCATAATCTTTCCATTCATCGCTGATACGGAAAGTTTTGTATTTGACGTAGAAAGATGACCCGTTGGATACTGCTATGTCAATACGGAGCTCATACACAGCTTGATTAGTTAAGTAAGATAGTTTGTCGTTTCCAATCCAAAATTCACTCGACAAGAAGCCAAATCCATTTTTATAATCTTCCCAACTTCTCCTGAATGTCAAGGAGCCATCAATTTGACGTTGAATAACCTAATTTAATTGAAGATATACATGAGAGAGCAATGAAAGGATGATATTGTGCGAATGTCAACTGGAATAATTTTCCTGAAATAATCGGAGTGCTTTTCCAGCAAAGGCGAGCATTGCATTCAATTTAACAGATCAAAATGTCAACTGAAAAACCTGCAACAATTGATTCATGGTCATAGTTGCTGCCAAAACACGCTTCAGTAACGGAGATCTAAGTAATAACACTACAATGCAGACCCGGAAGAATTCCATTATTGCTTGACCAACGACGAAGGCCTAAATAACTATCCTCTTTAAGTTTGGTAACTTTGTTATTTAACAGGCATGTGATCATCTGCTACCCATGAAAATGAACCCTTCTTCTATTACAGTTTTTTGCCTGCCGAAAAGTAGACAACGGACTAGTCTACAACCTTTCGAAACTATAGAGAGCAGTACAAACGTCACATTTGATACGATCTGTTAACGATAATCAGTCTGCGATTTGGCTTATCGACTGACGAATGCAGTAGAAAAAAAGGCTGAAAATTTTTGCAGTTCTAGGTTTGAACAAAAATCATTCTTTTAAATTCAACTAAAAACCAAAACAAAAAATTTTGACTCAAAGATTGGTCAATCGTATTGTGTTGTCCTTGAATTATTCGTTGTGAATAGGAAGTATTTCAAAAGAAAATTTATATAAAGTGGTGACGTTATCTTAATTCCATAGTGTTGCAAATTGCATTGCATGAAATCCTACAAATAATTTTAGATTAACATACCGTCCAGCCACCGGTTGAATCATCATTATCACAGTACACTTCAAAGGGTTGTAGATATCCATCCGGCTTGATGGTATAAACACCGCTTAAATTATCAGATGAACAATGTTGGATATTCCGGTTGTTGATAGAAGAAGTAAGATGGCCCTTAGTGGAGAAAGTATTGCCGCAGGCTTAAAGTTATTTCGGTATGCATAGAGTCATTGCTTGAGACATCTATTTGCGAAGCTCGTTTTTTATCTGGCATGGTGTAGTATTTTTACATTCAATTAGTACTGATAAGGTAGTGTGTAATTTGTTCAATGTCCTTAACATTATGACAGTCTTCAGTAAAAGATGAGGTGAAGAAGTGAAATACACGTATAAGTTTCCTAAGGCAATGCTGTATAACACAACTCTTGAAACGAACCCCGGCATTCTATTTAGAATATTTTAGAACACAGTATTCAAGTAAAGTGAACGACAGAGTGGCGCGTACTATGAAGATCAAAGAATGACTTTTTAAGACAACAGATTCTTCCTAATTAGATCTGATTTGAGTACAATACTTTAACTTTTCTATTAAAATATTTCTTTTCTGTCTACGCAAGTAATATGAATGGTCTTTCCTTTAAGTAGGTTGCAATGTAATACTTGCTGAGTATGGTAGGAAATATCCAAGAACTAGAACCTTTAAGATGGGACATTTGCACTATGAAACTCTGACCACCATGGAAAAGTCTGTGATCTCGAAAAGTAAATTTGCAAAAATACAGTGGTGCTTATTTAATTAACCTAAGCGCTGGTTGTGAGGGTCTGGATTCTGTAAAAGTGTATGCGTATGCATGAAAAAAACCACTTTGTGGCAAACGGCATTCACCAGATTTTTACGAAAAATTTTTAAGACACAATAATTATTTTACTCTTTTCCGACCACTTTGTCAGCTTTTAGAAAGTTAAAGCTTTCATACGCATCAGCTGTGGCTTTTCATAATTTTGATCATGGTTTTAAAGCGACATAATACTTAAAATTACCAATTGTGGTAGAGCAATTTAACAAAACATGAGAGAAAAGAAGCGTGTCTCGTCACAAGCCAATTTCCCAAAGTATTTACTTGTTTGAAATTAAAAAAAAAAATACATTTGGACCAGCAAATTTGGAAATGAGCCCTAACTTGAAGAGAAAATGCAGTCACCCCAATCAGAGTTAGCATGCCCCGTCACCCTAGTTCATGAATGGCATGAATGACATAAGTTTTGTTAGAGTATTGTAAAATTCAAGGAGAATTTCTCCTTTTACCTAAGTTTTGGAATACTTGTGTTCAAAACGTCTCCAGAGGTGCTTGTAATGCAATATGAGGAGATTTGCAAGAGTTTGCTGATTTTTTAAAGCAAATTTTGGGTGACTGGGAATTGTCTTTAAGGTAAATACCCTGACATTAGACTTGCAGGTTATGAGTAACTACAAAACAAGAACTTTCTTGAAAAGTGAAAGTCCCCAAAATGCCCCAAGTACAGTTTTGACAGTAAATGGTGAAACTTCCCAATAGTTAGTAGAGGTAGATAAGCCCCCCCCCCCCGAAGGCTTAACCACCTAGTGCTCTTTGCTATCTTCTTACAAACGTTTACAACAATTGTTAATTGGTATTATGAGCAGGGTGTAATAATGTCAGAATAAAGTAAATGAAAATTAATATCCCTAATTGTAATAGAGATATTCAAAGATAACTATCAACTACGAGTCTATACTTATGCTAAAGTTATGATTTTGAGAGCCCAAAAAATAGGAAATTTATGTTTTGCTGACATGTATTATTCTGTCTTCTATCACTCCTGTTTGCATTGGACACCACTTTGAGGTCTTCTTTTTAAGTTCCAAGGAGACATTATGAACTATGAAAATGCCAGTTGTTGATAACTGTTTCTTTTCAATGTATTAAACGATGGTAAACAGGTTCAAAGCAGATATCCTGCTAAACTGTGAGAAGTATTAGTGCTAAATGTAGAGACCACAAGTCTCTGTTTTCTAAATCTGTACTTTCTTTTGTACAAACCAGTTTGTGCTCAAAAACAAACGTTCAACATAAAAGTTTCAAGCGCAATGGTATTCGTGTAATAGGGAAACTCATTTGCAGGGGATCATGTCTGGCCAATATTGACATCTATACATTACTGATCTACACCCAACGTTATTTTGTTATTTGTTACCTCTTTGGAATATTAATTCTTCTTTGGTCGATAAATTTATTATATTTTTCCTAATCGCTTGTTTTAGCGTTTTGAAGTGCTATTAACAATCTTCTTTCTGGAACTCAGAAGAAAGCAACAAAACAGTATCTTTTGGACAAAATCATCGTTTTTGTTTTCCATTCCAATGTGTAAAAAATCACCGTGGATTCTCAATGATTATAAACAGATTTTTTGTTGAAATCTACTTTTATAATTTACAGTGCATCACAGATTTTCCCGTTGTTTTCATACGCAAAATAACTGCAAGATTCATAAGATTTTAACTCTGAGATAGGACTCTACAATTGCTAAAAACGAATTGGAGGCAAGTGAAAATTACATAGAAACCTATTTTCCCTGATGAAAGTTTTCAGTAATATGATCACTAGCTTACTATTAAGTCTCTTTTATTTCATAAGGACTATCAAAGGTAATTTAAACATCTTTTATTATATGAGAGGAAACGATTTAAGTGACGAAGGATTTACACAGATCCATAGCCTATATATAGCAGAAAGTTTGTAGCTTGCAAATATAATTTTAATTTCGCAGTGACAAAAAGTTCAGCAAAGATATCTGTTTGCGTACAGCAAAAATAACATGAAATTCTTTTCTTAATTGCTTAGAAACACGAAATTCAATAGAAAAAAATTTTGCAAAGGAAACTTTTAGCGGTTTTAGATTTAATATTGTCTGTTAAACCTGCTACAGTTTTGAACTTATTTGTAATTGTTTCAAAGAAAAGGAAATTATATAACTAGGTCACAGATAAAATTTCGGTTTAGTATATTCTGGAAATTGAGAACTCTTCTTTATTTTTATTGGGATGGATTCTTTTAAAGCATATTACCTTTCATTCTACCACCTCTAGCCATTCGTTATTGAGAATCCTGCATTCTGATTGGTTAAACACTGATCTGTTATTCTGCATCACACGGTCAGTAAAAGTAAAGACTGATTAAAATGAAGTTTTCCTAAAAATTTTCGGTGGTAGAATAGGAATAGACCACATTTGTCGGACTATTATTGTCTCATAAACCGTCTCGACTCCAAATTTAGCAAAATAACGGACTCGGCTTCGCTTCGTCCGTTATTTTGTCAAATTTGGAGTCTCGGCGGTTTATTCACCAATAATAGTTCGCCAAATGCGATTTATTCCTTAATTCAAGACCCTCTTTAAAACTGCATGCCCTCTCTACAGACTTTTAGTATTCGACGAATTACTTTCTAAACAATACCTCGCTCCTTTTAGCCAATTATTCTTATTATTGACTCCTTTCTACTTTTTGGACGTTCTTAATTTATACTTTTTTGAGGGTTCTGTTCATAATCAAGATTATATACGTTTACAATAGTATTAATCAAACGCCAAGGGAGTGATGTGTCCATGGTATGAAATATCTTTGCACCAAAAAGTTTTAGGGATTGGTTGAGTAATTCTTTCTCCAAAGTAATCCAAACTGTTTCGTCAATTAAGAAATTATTAAATGCATCTAAGAAATGCACCCTCCGTTAGGTGTAAGATGAAGCGTGCTAACTGAGTTTTGTTCTTTTGAAAGAAATGTTCGAAAATACTTACCTTGCTGTGTTGATGAAACTTCGATGCTAAGAAGACAAGTCGACAAAAGCAAAAGAACGATCCTGTATATATGTAGAAGATAGTTCATGTTGACAGTGATACGAGTTATTTAAGAATGCCAACCGTAGACAGGTACAGAAATGTGAATTGAGTTACATCAGTCAAATCAACCGTCACTTGTACGGTGTATTGGAAGGTCTGAAAGTAGAGTTAAGCACCATTCTGATCGAAAAGCAACACTTGGTTGTACAGGAAATGTTGATTTGAAACAGAAAATAAAAGTTGAGGAATGGCAAATAAGAAATTAAAAGATTCCTTAAAGAGGATCTTGCCTTTTCAATAAGTATTTATTAAAAAGCTCCTAGAAACAAAAGAGGGTCATTAGAGCGGAAATTGTCACGCAGTGGGCAGGGAAAGTGTAAATTTCTTTTCGTCAGTTTGTCACAGTGTTGTCGGAGAGAGTATAATTGAGAGTTCGCATGTTGCTAAACAATTCTCTGAGTTGTGAGAGCACAGGAAAATGGCAAGTATAACACTTTATCTGAACGTATAAACTGAATTATATGAAAACAAAGGAAATGGACACCAGCTTGTATATCTACATTGTTATTAACGTAAGGATATAAATTAAGTCAAGATATGCATCTTTTTCTTTCTTCGAGAACTTTACCTGTTCAAATTTTTAGTTTTACCAGGTCCAAGGACGATAACTAGGGAAGGCATGACCATAGGTGGGATTCATCAGCTCAAAAAAATGCCGATGGCATGTGAAAGAGAACCCCAACACAATTTGCCAAAAACAATGTAAAAAAATAAAGGTGAAGAATTTGAGTCATAGGAGAAATTTGGAGGAAACTTTAATAATATTATAGAAAAACGTATCCAATGGAACAGAGCAAAACTAAAGTGTCTCGTAAACTCCCAGGTCTCGCTCTCAGTATGCACATTTTTTTAGTAGTACTTTAAACAAGTTATTGTCTTTCTACATGACAGCCTGTGAGTGGAATCTTTGCTCCAAAGCCGAATGCACACATTACTTTATCTGTATTTTACTTCCACTGTTCCCTACGTCTTTACCAGGGACGGCGCAAGGGTATTTTGATGGGAAGTATAGGATGAGTGTTCGATGTCCGAGGGGATGGGTCTAGGGCAGGGGGTGTTCCCCTTCCCTTTGGGAAATTGTTGGTAACTTAAAGTTGCTTAGATGCAAAATAGTGCTCTTTGGAATACTTTTGAACTGGTCTTATATGGCTGGAAAATGTTCATAATTTAGTGAATTCTAATTTTTGGTTGCTTGAAAGAGGGCCGTGCTGTTGGGGGTCAAAGGAAAGGGGTTGTCACCCTCCCCTTTGAGAATTTTTTGGCAATGCAAGGTTGCTTGGATGCAAACTGGTGCTGTCTTTGGTATTGTATAATATTCCTTCATGTAACCTTTGACCTTGTTTCTTTGATCTGAGACTGTGAATGTCTGTGTGTGGCATAAGTTTTCGATTACATATACGTACATATCAAGTTGACTTGGCAACGATATCGCATTATTTGGGATTTTTGAGAAATTTGCAGCATAAAATTTAACCTTGAAATTAATATTAAGCCCTCTCATGACGTGACCTTTCTTTTCAAGTGGAAAGTTGTGACGTTAAATATGTATTAGGCAACCTTTCTCAAATCTAAGACAAAATTTATCCGCCGTGTACTTTCCTTTAGTATCTTCAATTTTAATGATTCTTATTGCGCGCGAGAGATACAAGGCTGTCTGTAAACCCTTTGCAGCCATGACATCATATAGGAATCTGGCAAGACATTGCATTGTAACAGTAATGTGGACGGTTGCATTACTAGTAGTATTTTTTTTTTCAAGTTACCATTGACTTTTACCATCTCTTCACACTATGTTGATTTTGATAATCTTTACAGCATGTATTTCCAGTAACTGGTGTGATACATGGGCGGCGATCCGTCTTTGAAAGTGGGGGGGGGGGGATATATTGTCAGTGACATTATCTAAGCGGAGCGCCACCATCAGTTGGCGCGGAGCGTACAAAGAAAATTTTGGTCAAAAATACCCACAGATCACCGGATTAGCCCTTTCCAGGCTTTGCAACTTGACACTATGACAACAAGTATTTCCTAAAAATAGGCATATTGTAAAAGTCTAGAAAAAGGTTAAGTGTTCTGATTTCCGGATCTAGTCAGTTGTATACTACCTAAGCGGAGCGCCACGACTGGTTGGCGCGGAGCGTACAAAGAAAATTTTGGTCAAAATACCCCCAGATCACCGGAAATGGCCCTTTCCAGCCTTTGCAACGTGACACTATGACAACAAGTATTTCCTAAAAAATAGACATATTGTAAAAAGTCTAGAAAAAGGTTAAGTGTTCTGATTTCCGGATCTAGTCAGTTGTATACTATCAAAGAGGAGCGCCACTTTCAGTTGGCACGGAGCATCACGGTAGAAAATTTTGGCCCAAACTACCCCCAGATCACTGGAAATGGCCCTTTTCAGGCTTTGCAACATGATACTAGGACAACTGTCAGAAGTATTTCCTAAAGAAGGTCTATTGTAAAAAGTCTAGAAAAAGGTAAAGTGTTCTGATTTCCGGAAAGTCAGTGGCACTATCAAAGCGGAGCGCCACAATCAGTTGGCGCGGAGCGTAGAAAATTTTGCCAAAAATACCCCCAGATCACTGGAAATGGCCCTTTCCAGGTTTTGCAAGGTGATACTATGACAACTGTCGGGAGTATTTCCTAGAAAAATAAATAGGCCTGTTGTAAAAAGTCTAGAAAAAGGTAAAGTTTCCTGATTTTCGGATCTGCCTGGTTGATTTCATGGGGGGATATAATGTACATTATCCCCCTATCCAATTTAATGAGGGGGATATATCCCCCATCCACCAGGATCGCCGCCCGTGGTGTGAAAGATCTCATTACTGTAATAACTACGGTATGGCTTTATTACAAAGTAATGAAAGCACTTCGTCAGGCCCCTAATTTAGGCCGGAGATGAAATAACACATATTTTAAAGAACAACGTAATCTTACAAGAATGATTCTCGTAAGTACTAGTGTTTATTTCATTCTTGTAGTTTGAAAGGTGTCATATTACTTCTCGTTTTTAGCCTAGTAGATAATGACAAATTCTTCCACCTTTAGCCATCCGTTATTGAGAATCCTGCATTCCAATTGGTTAAACACTGACCTGTTATTCTGCAACACACGGTCAGTAAACGTAAAGACTGATAAAAATGAAGTTTTTCA
>WURT03664671.1:0-17846 GCA_009936505.3 Holothuria glaberrima | reverse complement strand
CCCATTGAAAACTTCTACAAGGGTCCAGGGGCCACGAAATGGATCCAAATTAGTGTGTAAGTCAATGGAGGAATAATTGGTGGTGTGCTACCTTAAGCATAAACTTCATTTGGATCATTTTAAATTTCGATGAAAAATCTTTAGAGGGACACGCATCCTCATGAAGTACATTCCATCGTCAATGTTTGTCGTTATTACACTTTTAGCAAGGTGTTTGCTAAAACGGGGAGGGGACGGTAGCCGGCACGGTGGCACATTCTCATGCCAACCTGGCTACTGGACTGAAGTATGTCACCATTCTAGGATCCCTTCATAATGGAAATTAGGTATATCATCCATCTAGGTTGTAGAAAAATAACTCCACGACACAGATATGTCAATACAGGTCAATGAGCAACTTGTAATTTTTTTTACTTTTTTTACCGTACTTTAGGTTACTTTTGCACCATTGTTGGGATTTCTTCCAAATAACATTATTTAATAGTGTTATTTCTGGTCCCAGATAAAAAAAATGCAGAAACAGCAACTACATTCTAATGAGAAGGGTTATCGGCGTCTGTGACCTAGGAGGTACGTTTAGCCCAAACTTATATGCACAGGCTATATACGCATTGATGTATGGTTGAGCTTTGTTTAGGTCATTGCTTTCCAACCGGGCATGGTAATATTAATAAGCTTACAAAAACACAGAGTG
The DNA here is from genome assembly GCA_009936505.3 of Holothuria glaberrima. NCBI lineage: Eukaryota > Metazoa > Echinodermata > Holothuroidea > Aspidochirotida > Holothuriidae > Holothuria > Holothuria glaberrima. The sequence continues at coordinate 17,152 of WURT03664671.1, read as the reverse complement.
ACCTTTAATTCATCCTCGCATTCCCAAGAAAGATGTTGAGAAGGGCGCAAAAATAACTGTTGCAAAAATAGTCCTGCTCCCTTCCGGGATAATTGTCAACATGAACAATTATGCAGATCCCAAAAGTTTCCAACAAACTGTTTCATAAAACATTTGAAAGAGCCTTTTGGTTAAAATAAGATTAAACTGTTGTCCTAATGGGAATGGCTTTGAGTACTAGACTCATATCTGATGAGCAGCTTCCTTTTTGCTTTCTTACAAAGTGACCATTTTTTGAGGTACATGGGCATGATAACAGGCGGCTCGCTTACTCCGTATATGCTGAGTGCTCATCTGAAACTGCATGATAACGCCACAGAAATGCTTCTTTCTGTACTTTCTTGATTATTAAATGTCAGGAAATCACATCTAATAAAGTGCTTATATTTTTCATAAAGAAGGTACTCTAGAGGGCCAGACAGACTTTCCGTCCTGGCCATTTCCAACAATGCACTTAATTACTGGCTGTTGCAAAGCAAAGCTGTCACATAATGATATAAGTTCATGAAAACGTATGGTCCTTTGCGCTCTTATCTTGATTTTGCCAAATTTTGTCCCCTCCCCCTTTATGAGGTTTTTACCCTTTCGCTCTAGTAGATTTAATCTTTATCCTCACGAAGTAAGTCCGTTTTTACGTAAAATCTTGAACCTGGACCTAACGAAAACATGATCATTAAGTGTATTAAAATGGTCGCCTTTATACTAGATTGTGAAAGGGAGGGATTGAAAATGGAAACATGTTTTAATAGAATACTTGGGGCAGAGGAATGGGAAAGCAGTTTTCTACCAGGTGGAGAAATTTGAAAGAAAAGGTTGAAAAGCCATGACGTAGATCGTGTTGAGGCATATGGTCATCCACCTACTTTGAAGCGCCCCTACAAGCCATTCTCGTCCGCTCTGACCAAATTCCCTAGCTCCGCCACTGGTAGAATAGGACCATTGCTACTCCATTCAACTGTTTTAAGCTTATTGTAGCCCACCGCCTCGTCATCAACCTCTTAATTCAATAGATTTTTGAAAGATGATGTAGAAGAAGATCCAGACTGAAGGCTCCACCCTGCACAGAAAGTTCTAGTTAAAAAGCGTTTGGAAAATTTTGTTATTTTTTCCCTCTTTTTTTCTTTTCTCTTCCTTTCCTTTGTTTTTGTTTTTTGTTTGTTTGTTTTTTTTTTTTTGCTAAGGGGGCGCTTCAGGGCTTCTGGCCCCCAAATCTGCGCCTGCAGTTGGGAGCAGTTGGGTGCTTACTTGCGGCCTTACTTCTTAATATTGATCTTAGGGTGAAACAACAGCGTGAACTGAATACCAGGGAGCTGAATACCACAGCTCCCTGCCTGGAATTACCTGCAGAACGAAACCAAGGAGCATTGTGATAGTCCTAATAGATTCAGGGATCAGAACCCCTGGTTCTCGGATTAGAGAGCAGAAAATTAAAAAAGAGGGTACCTGCACGGAATTACCAGTAGCACGAAACTCAAGAGCATTGTGATAGTCTCAATAGCGAATAGATTCAGGGTCGGAACCCCTGGTCCTTGGACTTAGTGGGTAGAAAATTTAAAAATGGGGATAATTTTGCAATGTAATTGAAGAAGAACACTGAAATTACTTCATTAACGTTTTCGGGGGAGGGGGTGGGCACCTTGAGCGCACATTTCGTAGGTACTTGGTCATTATTATGAATATATAGTAGATTAATCAGACCAGTGGTGAAACTGAGATTATTGTGATCTGTTTAGCCTCCCGCATCCGACGTCATTACATGATAATGGATGAGTACTTCAAGTTCCTAAAAATTGTGCGAGCAACAGGGACTCCCGGGCTTTGCCCCAGTCCCTTGTCTAGGCCTTTCCCTTAAACCCAGTCACGGCCTGCATGGGGTCCCTGGCCTTCCCCAACAGGGAAAGCTTCTTACGCCCTCGCCATCTGTGGGACCGTTGACCAGCAAGTGGATAAATACTATCGCAATGACCCTCCAAAAGAAAGATTACTCCTTTCCCTTTCTAGGTGATTCACAGATTCTGCAAATAAGGGAACAAGTTATGACATTTAACAATACTGTTGATTCTAAAATTAACAGAAGTATGAGCTTGACGAATCTGGTTACTTTAAAATTGTCACGAAAACTGTTTGTGAATGATGAAGACTAATTCTGCTTTCATGAAGGGACTCAGATATCCAGTTTGGTTAAGGTATAGAACATGGCTGTTTTTAATTTAAGTGTAATAAAACGTATGTTAAACAAGGGGAACAAATCAATCACCACAAAACATTAAAAATAATTAGGGTCGGACAAAGGCCACGTTGTAATGTCAACAGGGATTATTTTTCAAAGGAAAATTTTCACCGGATAATATCCTTTTTCAATCTACATATACATTATGATGTGAATCATACCTTCACACTTCTAAAAGCGGCATACAATACTGCTTAAATACATTTCAAAAGTGGTCTATTAAAAGTTTTAACTATGTGCCGTGGCATATTTTTAAAATACTGGTCATTATCTGTATTTACAAAATAAAAAGATACAAAAGAAGAACGCAATATGAATAAGTTTTGTACAATAATTTCTCATATAGTTTATGACAATTCATGAATCTGTTTGTCGATCCCTTATTAATACCGGTATTTTTTCTGTATTCCTTCTAAGTAACAATGCAATTGATTTCAGGTTTGCAGTCTCTTAATGTTTACCGTATCTTTCTTACCACTTAGGCTGTAGCGGAGCTAGGAAATTCGATCACAGCCGGCGAGAATGGCCTGGACGGGCGCTTTGAAGTAGGCAGATACCCTACATGCCTTAATAAGGTAAAAACCTACAAACTGACAAAGGGAGTCGACAGGCGATTTGAGTCCATCAGGAGGCCAACTACCCCTTGATATATGGACGCTCCGCCACTGCACTTAGGCCCCGGCCATCTTCTAATTTTCTCTCAATGCAAGTAGTATGACGGAATTCATAACTGCAGCAGTGGATGCAAAACATTTGACCAGTTTCTCTATCTTAAGTACTACTGTTCCTGGAGTATCAACTAGCTAAAAGAAATTTTCTCATCAACCAACACAGCCAAAATTTAGTTAAAACTAGTTACTCTACTGACAGCACTTTCATGATTGAGATGTGTCTTTAACATCATTGAAAATAACATTTTTATTTTGTTGTGTACGTAAACCATGTACTACAAAATAAAATCCCAGTCTGCTTTGAAACCCAGACCGAGTCCCACATTAAGTGTGAATTTCAGCCATTCCTTTAAACTTATCGAAAAGTCACTTTAAACTTATTAGCTGCTTTTTTAATTAAAAATTGTTTCTTTTTTAAGCTAAGTACATGGTAACTGCTGTAAAGCTATAATTTTCTTTGCCGTTTGTAATCGTATTGCTTTTCCCAACTGGTTTGAGAACAGATTTGAAACTCAGATACCCATACAACAGTTTAAAACGTACTATTTCAATAAGTTTTTTTTTGTAGATGTTCCTCTTTTAAAAGATGTTGGACGTTTGGCTATGTTAAGAAAATTGAAGGTCAAGTTTTGACCTACCGAACCTTCAGTCCTGCAATCACACCACAGTCCACCGATTCTTTCACATTAAGAGTCTTGTGGAGAAATCCGGGCTCGCGACTTCCAGTGTGTTCACAAAGCCCTTAACAGCTTTAAAGTGCGCTCCCATCAAAGCCGAAATCTGCTGCGTTTTGCGGACGGGAGCCGCAAACTGGCCCGTAGCCACGGGGGGGGGGGCATTTCGGGGCAATGCCCCACCAAGAAATATTTCTGCCCCATCAGATGAAAATTGAAACTTCACTTAGATAGTACACCGGAAATTAGGAAAAAATTTCATGCCCCCTAAATCACAGCACTTGCACCCCTAAAATGTAAAGCTGGCTACGGACCCGGCCGCATTGGAATGGCTTGGAAGGATTTCTATGAAACTGTTCACACCAAAACTTTTCTGACAACGCGATTTCTGTGTGAACGGTCCCATGTAAACACGTACAAGCCATTCGCTTTGCGGCTCTCGCCCGCAAAACGCAGCAGATTTCGGTTTTGTTGTGAGCGCACCTTAACGCTAACTACCGACTACCTGATTATGCACTTCAACTGAACGTTACAAGAGATCTTGTTGTCACATAATGAAAAGATTATAAAAGTTATAAAAGTGAAAGAATTCAAGAGCAAATATGTCATAAATTAACTTAATCTGAGAAATTTTACTTACCTTTTTCATTTTTAGCTATAAAAGCATATGGTACCTTCATACCCTATAGTGAAATTTGCAGTAATGTATTCTACCTTTGAATTTTACCTTTTTGAGAGATCCAGTGGCACCTCTAAGATGGAAGTATGGGGAACCCCCCTCCCAGGTAAATGCCTTTGCTCTGCTCCCACCTTACATGTCCCCGTCAGCTCCTGTACATATGTATATATTTTACAGGGACAATAAGCACTCACATCATCCCCCTAAATTTTGGCTTGCCCTCCTACACTCACCCATTTTTAAAATCCTGGACACCCCACTGGTAAGTGGTAAGATCAAGGAAAGTTCAAAGAGACATTGTGAATGAATTTAATCTCCATCACTGAAACTCCTTTGATTAGCGAAGCATATCGACAGATACTAAGCTTAACTTTTAGCGTGTGTGGGAAACGTAAATGTTCTGCAATAATTTTATTTAATCATCAAAAGAACAAAAGACGGACATCAAACATACAAAATAAAAAGACTTACCTACTTCTTGAGATGGTTGAGATTTATCACGGAAATTATAATTCCTCAAAGTCGAATACGTAGTAGCAGTTTTACGTACGCTAGTTTTGAGTATTTGCTAAAAGGACGTTCAGCTCCAGATCCAGCCATTTTCAGCTAATAGAAGTGCATACCAGACATGATCAAAGAAGATAGGATCTTGAGATCCTATCGCTTCCCTTGCAACGACCTTGTCTTAGAACCACTGCAGTATTAACAGCAATTATACTTTCCTTTTCAAAGCCTGAAGAAAGAAGTTTTAATTAGTAACTTGCTCGGGGACTGAGTGTGAATACGATTATTGTCGAAAAAGCTGCATTTCAGATCATGTGTGGCGCCAGGTGGAGGAAGAAGGGGTCATGCCTCCGTCTATCGTGGACGGCTGACCCCCTCAGGAAAATTTCCCCTTTTCGTCGGAGACTCTCAATGGGTACGTTAAATTACATGCAATTTCCTACTGCAATCACTCGTCCCGACGATTTACTTGAATTTACCTCGAAGGAGGGCAAAGTTTTAATTAAGAACCCAAGTTTTTCAAATTTCTTCAACAAAAATCCAAAGTCCTAAAATCTTCTTCTTCCTTTTTTAAAAAAAAAAGTCATAAAATTTTCAAATTCTCCTTAATAGAAACCCCAAGTTTTTTTTTCCAAAATCTCGAAAACTTTCGTCCAAAATGTTGTATTCGTCCACTTTCCTACAACCCGTCGCCTTTGTCGGGGCTTTGAGTTGTTGGCTCTCGTCAGTAACTCAAATCCCCGTTCAAATGCAAGGGCGTAGCCGGGAATCCAATAGAAGAGCACAAACCTACCTATTCAACCCCTTTTAAATTTGTTAGCCTTGTAAAAATGTGTTGGAATGCTTTGCAGAATGTTCAGTATACAGGAAGCCTACACTGCATCGGTATCCCATAGAGGAGTAAAAAACATTTTCTGCCCCAAAATATGCTAGAGCTCCTGAAAAGATCTGCAGTGTAATTTCCATGGTTAAATTTTTTCCCGACAGTTCCGGGATAGCCTTTATCGTCTTAAAATATGTGGTGTCTCTTTACCACTTGATTATATGAAATCGGAAATGGTATGAAAGAACTTTGATAGAAAGGTAACTTCACGCAAGGGTAGACTAGTTTTTGTAGGGACTAGCCATCGCCGTCTGAGCTCCTTGGTTTTGGGCCCCTGAAGCTTTGGTTAACATTGCAATAGATTTTAGCCGTCCCTCCCATGCATCCATAGCCCTCCCCCCTCCACCCATAGTCGAACACCTGCCATCTTTAGCGGAAGCTTTTAAAGCTTCTGCTTTTATCAATGCTACTTTAGATGCTATAGGATGGCACGTCCTAGTGCCAAGTCTGTTCATTATTTTACGGATGCTTGTTTCCAGAATTAACTTCCTCTCGTCAGTTTGAGGAGGATACAGTTCAGGCTCCACATCGTGCATAACGAAATGTAACACTCGTGAAGTGTGAAAATAACTAATGCATTTCCATGTTTAAATGATTTTCTTTCAGTTTATTTCATTGTTTACTTCTATTTTTTTTATTTATAAAGTCAGAATGCCTTGCTTTCAGTATTATATTCAAGAGTCGTGGTACAATATGTAAAGTTAATTTCTGGCTGTTCTAACGGTATGAGGCAAAATATCGCGTTCTTTGTGAACTTGGCCTTGTACATCTATATACCATTACCTGACTTCGATTAATATTCATAGGTCTGTAGAGTAATTAAAGCTAACATGAACAAACAGCGCCATGAAAAATTGACCAACCTCTGACCTATAAATTGTTCATTACTTAGAAAAAAAACCATCATGCCTTAGCAGAGTGATGGCATTACACAAGATTAGGCAGTAAGGTAAATTGCTCGAAACTCGCAGAATATAATTATCTCGGCCTAGGTGCATAATATGTATTTCAGGGTGTTGAATGACACATCTCAACGGCCTTTTTATACCGTTTCCATTGTTTTGAACACATTTAATGCGCAAAGGAAGAAACCCCAGTTTGAATAAACATTCCCCGGGCCTATGGCCACTTTTATATCACGTGACGATACTTTTTTCACTTAAATGTAAAATTCTGCAATATATTTACCTTCTGAAACATCATGAATGACTACTTTTTAGAAACAAATGAAAAGAAATTAAAGAAAAAGAAACATTTGATTAAAACTTATTTTGCAGGGACTTCTTTGCCCTTTGAGTGACTTACCATCTTTAGTAGGTCTTTCAAGAAGAAACTTTTCTGCTATATTATTTGTCTCGAATGGTGTATTCCATCTGAAAACTTTTCCTCTATTTTATAGTAAGTTACGTCAAAGAAACATATAGGCACAACAGACTACTTGCTTTTTCGTTATCTCTTAATTTCATAAACAAATTTACTTTTTATATTTTAAAATAAAATAGAAATATTTCGATGTTTTAACTCGAACTTTTTTTCTTGACATTGAAAACCTGTCACTGTCGAATCATATTATTATACTTTTCGTGTAATTTGGTAATGCAAATGATGTAAACTCAATTAGAAAATGATCTGAATTATTGCATAAGTATGTAAAATATGTAAAATAGTATCACTGTTTGCTTGTGTAGAAACAACAATGTGTCGTAACCCCGCCCCCTTTCTTCAGCAACCGTTTTAGCGAGTACAAAAAAAAAAAAAAAAAAAAAAAAAAAAAACTTTTATAAAAATGCAGCACATTCGATGCTATTTGTCTCTTCCATTCGTTGATAGAGTTAATGCCATTATAAGCGTAGCCTTCGCAGCAGTTGTGAATAAGTACCTGTTTGTAACTTTTTATACCATTGCTGCCAGTGCATGCACAGGAGAGGTCCACTTCCGTCAGGTGGGTTAATGGGAGCTATCACCAGTCTATAGCGCAAACAATTCAGTAGCACATATGAGTCAGAAACAGGTCCAGACTATTTTACACTGAGGAGGGAACAGAAAATTTGAATGTGGACAAGCAATCCCAAAGCAGGCGATATTCCTTAATCGGGGTCCTGCCCCGATTATATGAAAAGTAGTACACAAAAGAAAGATATGAAACTGCAATCTTTAGTACTGTTTTGCTGACAAAACGTCATTTTGGAAAAGGAGCACGGTATGATCCGGATCCCCTGGATCCTCTTTCCCACTGGATCTGCCCCTACGACAGTTACCGTGTCTCTAAAATGTACATATGGACAGGTATATTTGATGGATTAGCTTTGCTTTATCCCCCTATGTGCTTCAGGTGTAATCAGTGGCCTAGCCAGAATTTCTTTGTTAGAAGGGCAAGGCTCTTCTCAAGGGGGTTGGGGGCAACCAAAATAAATAATTGAATATATGTCTGCCCGACACCTTCCTGAAAACCGATTGGCTAGATTGATTAATTGCCAAGCTGGTCATAATTATCAAAGTTTGTATTTAATGTAAATGTCATATTTTCGTCTGTCAAAAAACTCCCCGTTTTTTAACATTTGGCACAACGCTTGACATTATTGGGGGCAAGAATGTGTTACAAAATAATTTTCGGGCATTTCCCCCCCCCCTCTGGCCCCCACGGCTAAGCCATTGTGTGTGATCAAACTACTCTCATCAACTGACTTCATACTGACCTTCTGACTACTGACATAATTTCAACTTATCATGCTCAACTCCACACACTAACGACATTCCAAACATCCCAAATGTTGAGATTCATATCCAAATCATTCCAATACTTTAATGTTGAAAGCACGCTTCTCATGGAAATTTTACTTCATGTATACATTTCAGCTTTATCCTTCACAGATAAAATCGGATCCTCTCTCTCCCTTATATGTCACTTTCCTCCATTAACCCGTTCACCTCATATTCTTCATTTCCACATATGCTTGTAAGTCTTAGCCGTACTCTTTATGGAGCGTACAAATTGTTTGAAGCTGTCTCCCTGTACAAATCCTCGAGATCTTGATACTGACACTGGGAGTTGGGGTCTTTCTTGACCTCTAAATATCCCACCTTTTCAATAGAATCCTTGACGCGAGAAGAACATTCACTGAGATCATCCTTCCCAAGGTCTTTGTGATTCGCATCGTCATAAGAACGACTGACGTCTTCCCCTGCTGTAGAAGTATCGTAAGAGATCAATTCATCAGAGTAAGTAGGCGACGCTCTGTCCAGTTTTTTCTTGCCACCCATATCCATATATGGCTGGAGATTTGACTCTTTTAGGTATGGCTGCTGATCATTCTTTATTATACTGTAAGTTTCGTTCCTGGAAGTTCCGTCGAACTCGCGAACTTGAGATAATGATGATTGTGGGGGTGCAGGTAAACGCCGGGGCACTGGTACTGTCGCTGATCGCTTCAGCAGACAAGGTGCGTCGTGCAGATTGACCCCGGAATCTGCGTGGGAGTTTTGAGACGCAGCTGAAGAAGAAGCGAATGAAGCAGATCTTATTTCTGTCTCAAAAGGAATATCATCTGAAGACCTCGACTTTTTCTTACCCTTTTTACATAGGAAAAATATTATTGCAGTCAACAAAACGACGACACCAACCAAAATAACTATAACAACCAGTGCTATCAAGTCTTTGTTGACGGTTAGAAGTGGTTCGATTCGGCTTGACACATATTCTTTAACCAACACGAAAATTGATTTGCAACTCTTTCCCATGAAGTTTTTGCCACAACACATTATCCGTGAACCATTCATTGTGAAGTCTATTTTAGGGATGCTGATGAAAGCCAAATCGTTACCCTCAGTTTGAACAGAATACCCTCTTCCATTTTTGTCATGATCCCATTCGCAGCACATGGTGGTTGTCATAGGAGGGCTGGCTTGTGCCAGTACCGTGATTTTAGCGTCGCTGCCGTTGATAAACTCGGTGTTTGCAGGGGAAACAACAGTTATGTTAGGTTTCTCAATGCGACAGCTCCGTTCATCGTTGATTCCTCCACCGACGTAGTAAAACTTACACTCATAAGTACCGTCGATGTCTGTTAAGTTCATGACAAGTTCATTCAACGTTAATGAATACCTTAGATCAGTTCTCCTACTGACTTCCACGCCATTATGGAACCACACCAAATCCGGCGGAGGAACGCTTCCAGTCGATTCACACGATAAATGCAACATGTCGTTTTGCACGTATGCATCACATTTTGGATACTCTATTGGGGCCGTCTCTATCCACTCTAACTGTGTGTGCTTAGAACCCTTTTCAAATACACCACCTCTGTGTATAGCACACTGGTATTCACTTGCATCTTCCTTGACCACTTCTGTCATTTCTAAGTCGACCACGTAGCGATCACTACGTTGTATGCCACTTACTCTATACCGCGGATGAGTGGTGTTAAAGTATGTTGAGGTGTAATATGACAGTTGTGTTCTGACATTGTTGTTGGTATAACGATAGAACACGACAGATCCACCCTGTGAAAAGTGAAATTATTGACTTGTTATGAAACTAGATCAAATCTTGTCTTTGCAGGCTATGACTACAAAACTAGCAAGCTGTCAACTCCATCGACTACAGATAATTCTGAGAAGTGACTGAGGTAGTGTTTAGGCATGTTAGAAACAAGTTTGCACAAACGGCACATCAAGTTAAAGCCCCATTTTGCATGAGTGCTATCTCAAATTGATAACATAATTAGAGGTACTGTTTTCCGAATAAGTCAAGATTATTCCTTCTGTTACAACTCCACCAGTTTATTGAGTAGCAAAAACATGCTAATAAAATGCCTTGATCATATTCCGATGAGTTGTTATGATAAGTTTGAACTATAGATCGAAATTTGGCCGACGTCAGCACAAGTCATGGTAGATCATACCGTCACTTGTATATCAGCAACACGAGCAGTGAGTAGTGGAATTCATACCATGGCTAGTCAGAGACAAGTAAAAATATTAAGTTAATAATGTTAAGTTAAATAAAACAATACTAACAGACTCACTGACCCATCCTCTATCAGCTGTTAAAAACTCTTTGAGGACAAAGAGAATTTTGACTGGCGAGCAAAAAACCAAGAAACAAACTCCCGCCCACTTCCAAAACTATTATGTATTCCTGAAATTGCTACATAGTTAGGCATGTTCACCGATACAAAATTAGTACATGGACTGGTAGACAAAACGCTGTACCAAACCCCACAGTCTCACAGTGCCCGAGAGTCTTTATCGATAAGCCTTATCAAATATTGTGCTTAGAAGTAGCCTAACGTTGACAAGATTTCATCATTACTGCCGTTATTCTACGAATGAAACTTTGGGGCCATGTGTGATGCATTGTGTATGGAGACTACCGGGCATTTTTTTCACTGAAGTAGCAATTTTTGAAGAAGTTCAACAACACTTTAAATATTTCTGATTAGCAGGGCACAAAACTGAAATCTGGTCAATTAAGGGAAAAGATTAGGTACAAAAATTCTTCAATTCTGGTTGTTTTTATCTAAATCAAGTCAAATAATCGACCACATTTTGAGCTAATGCACAATTTTTAGATTTGGCTAAATAGAACAGGATGTTGCTATGGTGAAATAGGTTGTACCTTAAAATTTGCAATTTATTTTGTAATGTTGTCATTTAGAGAGTAACATAATATTTTGTGTAGGAAACCCAGGAATAAATTCTAAATCAGCAACTGGATATTTGTGACTAGTTTCAACTGGTGGAAGATCAAGCTGGTTCGGATCCGTTGAAACCAGTCACCGATTTCCAGTTACCTTACTGGAATTTCTCCTTGGAGGTGCGTGTCCTTATAAATTCTAGATTACAACAGAGAATCTGATGAAGAGATGTATCCTTTAAATCAAAGACATGATGTCCCCTGGGCAGCTGGGTTTTAGAGAGTGTGAGGTGATGTTTAGCCTATGTTGGCAATATGGTGCCAGCTTTGGCACCAAATGTGAGGGAAAGCTATCATGCTTCTATTACTAGTACAGTACAGGTAGTAATTATACAAAATTTCTTGTAAGGTGGTGGCCAAAAACTGTTAGATGCCCGTCTAACAAAGAGAATGCCAGGGGAAACACTGAATGACATTATTTTTAACATATGGCATAAATGTCTAAAATGATGTGCAACTAACCTGGTTGAAAAAGCTATCTTCTAGCTCGAAGATGTTGCAGGAAAGAGTAACAGAGGATCCAACTCGAATATGAGCCGTGGGAGATGAAATGGTGAGCCTCGTTGGGATGTTCGATTCTCCATTATTAAAGAAGCAGAAGAAAAAAACAGCTAATGTCACAAAGTTTAACATGTCGTGACATGTATACGGACTATTCACTTCCAGGGTCTGGTAAAGAGCCAAATAAAATGACAAGTTGCTCCTTCGAAATCCTGAGACGGAATCAGCGTCTTCGCTCTTGTACTATTTGTAAAGTGTAGCTTTCTCATTTGTTTGGATTAGCTAGATATTCATAAGGAAGAAATACTAACGACGTTATCTAAACCTATGAGACTCGAATGTAAACAATCTTGACAAGGAAACAAGTGGAATACTAGCATCTTGTAACAACTAATAATCTGTACGGTTGATGAAACTTACACAACTGAATGAATTTAGACATGCACTGTACAACTTGGACATCATAATATTTGTCATGAATGTTGACTGTTATCTTTTTCTTCATTCAGATTCTTTGTTTACTCAATGACTTTGAAAAAACATAAACGCATAAGAGAATGGTTTAAGAACAATAGAACAAGCAAGAGGACTTTAATTTCCTCATCAGTTTTGATGTAAACCATCTTTTTTCTTACATGTTATTTACCTTCCCACCGTTATTTTTGAAATATTTATTGGTATTTACTTTCCTTGCCTTTTAAAGGTAGTTCATGGAAAAGTTAGACCACTGGGTCTTCCGCAGTGGCGGCGGCAAGGGAGAAGGGGGGGCAATGTATTTCGGAAGATTTGCATATTTTAATTCAGACCGAAAGGGTTTTTGTAAAAGGTAGGGTGAGGTGTGTTTCTGACTGAATGATGGACCTTTTCTAATCATTTTCTATCGCAAGTCGTTCTCAATCTGGTAAAAAATCTCTCTGATCCTCCGTAAGCTATCCGCGCTTCCAGCCTCACTGCGCGGTTGTTTTTATTATCAATACTGTCTGAAACGTATTCGCATTATTCATCGGTGAGGGGTTACAATTAGGCTAGGCCAATTGTTGGTGTGCGTAGGAGTAATTACGGAAGAGAACAGCATTTCAAGAGTCCAAAGCAGGAGTCAGGGGAAGTCATGCTTAACTTGAAAATTTAAGGCATTTACGAATTACCGGACAGAAAGGCTAGCCCTCTAATTGGCATATACACTTTGTAAAGGAATTGGAAGTGCCTCGATGCAGAGTCTAGGTGCAATTGACCTTTTCTATTGAAATTATTTTCAATGCAAAATTTTGGTGCGCTTGGCACGCATTCGTCATTGTTAGCCCTGTATACATTTTATGACATTATTAGGACAATAATACATCATTCTGACCGAGTCTTTTCTTCCGAGAAATAGAGGTACATCTCCAGCCTCTAGACCCCGCATCAAGAAAGGATTGTGGAGTAATTTAATATCCTGAGTGACATTTGTAGCATGATGCGAAAGATTGGAAGTATGAATTTATCGTTATACTTTTTGTATAATTGGTGACATGCCATAGCCACAATATTTCTAAAGGATGAGAATTTCTAAGCCAATAATTAGTTGGAAGATTTGTCAAAGATGGCACCATTTTGCTTCTAAACCGTCCTACATAAACAGAAATTTCTCAAAAGGAGTTGTCAACCCCTCCTCTATAGGACAACACAGCCTTCCCTTACATCTGACCAAATATCAGAACAATTACTAAAATATAAGACATTCGAAACTTTGCCAAAGATAGCACCATTTTGTATCTAAGCCACCTTAAAGAACAAAGCTTTCTCAAAAGGGAAGGGGGAAACCTCTTCATATTAGACTCCTCCCCCGGCATCTCTGTAGGGAGTGACAAAAGATCCTCGGATGCAAACTATCGTAGATATGCAAATGTACAGTTAATGCCGCCTTTCTAATCCTAGGTTTATCAATATAGGATTGTGACGTCACCAACTGTGGTTCCCAGTCACTGATGTAATCAGTTGAAAACGTTACCAAAATCACACCATTTTGTATCTAAACCACCTAACATGAAGATAACATTTTCGCAAGGGGAAGGGGATATCCTACCACATAGACCCTTCCTCAAGGATGCCAACCCCAGGTGCCAGCTATCCTAGGTACTACACCATACTTATAAAATCAAAACTCTGACGTAGACTCTGACGTTACTCAGAACTTTAAAACTGACATCTTTATTCCTTTCATTTGTTTCCTGAACAACGCATTTTTACTTTGGAAAATTCCATAAATGTGGCAATAGAATACCGTATCTTCCTGTCAAATTCAGTATAGCCTATTAAAAATGATGAAATATAATACCAACCGTGTAGGTCAAATTCCTGTATAAATACCACCAGCTGGCTTGTAGGTATCACCAGAATTTCCCCCAGATCTGCAAATACACACACCTTTTTGGACCAGTCTTCCTTAGTCAAACATCAATATTTAAAATGTTATACCAAGTTTATATAAGCTTGCAGAGTAACATCCATTACTATCGGCCCCTTTAATATTATTTTAAGATTTTGAATTATTTATTTTCTTTCTGGAGACAAAAATTTTCACAAACACTAAATGTTCACACTCATCCTACAAGGCCGGTGAAGTGTCATTTTCTGCAGCCTGGGTCCTCTGGAAGGCATTAAGGGCAAAACATTTTGGTACGCTAAGTGCTAATTGATGGTGGAACTCTTCTTGATAGTGTAACATATAAGTGCTTCAACCTCCCCACGCCTCCCCACCCCTCCCCATCTTGAAAATCTTTCTAAGCCTATGAATGTGGTTCACCTCCGCGGAATAGTGAAGAGTTTGCAGAAGGCTTACCATTGTCGCACTTGCAAGTTTACAATTGTCACGTGACATACGCCTCAAGCACTAAGCCTGTGCATTTCCGGCGGTAAAATGCCATTTGTTGGAATACATACAAAAATAGGAATTCTAAGAACTCTGCGTTTAAAAGTCTCATTTCACGAGTTCTATACCAAAAGACGTATTTATTACGCAATATTTCACACACATTTAAGAAAATAATGTGCACTTTATTTTTCACATTTTCCACTTTCACCACCTGATTCGAACACCTTAGAACGAATTTTTGTCTGAGTCGTTATATCAGGAGCCGAGGAGCCATTTTTGAAGTGGGGGTTATCATCGAAGCGGCCCAACATGTTAAATAAAATGAAAGCAGTTTAAAGGCAGTCCAAAATAACCACCGCAGAAAAAATGGGGCTAAAGCTCCGGTAGCCCCCTCCCCCGTCTCCACGGTCCCTGTATATTCAATATAAGGAATCCGACAGGGGAGATGACAGATCCACAATTTGCGTACTGCCTGAAGGGTAGCGCGTTGCAAATATAATATAAAGGTTGTAAATACTACACAACTCGATCGCTCTTTTAAACGGATCCAATGAACTCCGTAGTTATAACAACTCCATGCAGGGCATATTTACATTTTTGCGAACATTAAAAATAATTTGCTACCCTTTCTGCACTTAAATAATTTTTCCACATAATTGTTAGTGTATAAAACGAAATTGATTTGCACAAATACTCTGTACTGTACGATGAAAGCCATAGCTTGGAAATTCAGTGGGGGTGGGGTAGATGGGATAAGGAAAGGCGACAAGGGATCACCTCACGCAACTTTTTGCTTTTGTAATGTGATAAAAGAAGTTCTTATATAGTTTAGCATCTAGAATAATCAATCGCTAGCATATCATTTCACTGGAAACTAAGGTTCTGCGTTCAATAACTATTCCGCACTTTTCAAATCCAAGTTGTGTCCGGATATCTTCGATGAATACACGTGGTGTATAAACAATAAAATGTGCTATTGTAAGGGTCAACGTTCCCCTTAGTCGTAGGTGGTTGAGCGTCGATGGGGTAATAGTCTATTTGACAGTCGTTTACTGTAAGTGATCACCTTAGGTCTGACACATGTAATGAATATCATCAAAGTTTAGGGACCACTTGGTAGGCATTTTTCATCAGATTCAGGTTTACACCAACCAGGATCTGAGTTCACAAGACTAGATGTATCATTCAAATTTGTTCTTTAAAACTGAATGATAAACACGTCTCACTCTGAATCTTTCCAGAAATTTTCTGCCCCCGCACTCCGTCTTCATTACCCAAATGAAAACAAATAGCTTCAGAAGATCCGGCAACAGAAAATACGTGTTCTGTCTCACCCGGGAATTTACTGTTGTGTTTCATGCATATAGTTTTGAAAAAAAATTATATATTTCAAATTAACTTTCAAATATTTACTTATGCACAGCACAAACAAAGATTCTTGGACATCTTAACTCTGTACACCCACCATCTGAATTACAGGGCGTGTCAATCTTTTATAATTTGTCTGTTTACATCTTGGAAATAGTACAAAAAGAATCGTTACTTATTGTTACTTATTGTTGTAGTTTCTTTTGTAAATATTTTTAAAACAGTTACTCGTGGTTTTAGCCCGTCCCACACAAAATTTTCGTGACAACCCCTGCTTGATCGAGGTAAGGATTTTATAGTCATCACCGCACAACTAATTAGGTTTCGTGTCATCGATCGAATGGCTCAATGCAACTGTAGACCTGAGTATAATCTATCTTAGCTGTTCCATAAATACATTTCAAATGGTTATAAATTTTAAAAGAGGAAAAATAATTTCTATACATAACAATGTAATTACTATGAGAAATAAATCTTAGTGTCTAAACATATATTACGTCTCCGAAAGCTCAGAAAAATCCCTCCAGAGATGACTACGACAGAGTTAATATACACTTTGTCGTAATGAGTTTTTTCAATGAAATTCCTTAACACAATGTAGCGAATGAGTCATGGAATGTCACGGTGTGTGACCAGTGTGTGCCACGGGGTCTTTCGTTCGCGGGTTTTACTCGCTTTTTTTATTTATTTTTTCATTTCAATTTCTCCTAGCACCGGAAATGCACCGTAGTCAAATGAATTTCTTCTGACGAAGTAGTATGTGGCTCATTTTTCTGCATGTAGAATGCGTGGTATTTGAAAGCAGAGCTCTTCAGTGTGTACCGTAATATTTACTATCATATCATTCACCTAATGCAGTTCTGACAAGGCATCATTACAGGATCGGTCGAAGGAGGCATAAGGCAATATCCCAATCCCCCCCCCCCCCAAAAAAAAATTTGCTTTGAAATATCAGCAAACTCTTGCAAATCTCCTCTTACAGAGGTTCTTCATTGACGTCACTGCGCTGCGCGTCTTTCTATTTTGACGGCCAGGCGTCCATGGTAAAACAATTGTA
>WURT03664660.1:0-17849 GCA_009936505.3 Holothuria glaberrima | reverse complement strand
AATGAAGGATTGTGACATTGTTCTTCCAATGATGTTTGTATTTTGTCCGAAATGTTGCAGATTCATCGTCAAATTGGACAAATTCTAGTAGCCCTGCGGTTCAAACGGTGGCGACCGTATTGGTCACGTGATCTTGTGTCCACGTATTGAAGTCCGTGGTGGTGATATACGCAAAGAAGACTATATGTAAAATCAGGCGCGTAGCCAGAATGTTATAAAAAACGGGCTGATTAGACAGTATGGGTGGTTTAATGCAGTGATCAGCGTCTTAGAAGTCTATAGGGAAGGGGGAGTCTTGGATGTTTAAGTTCAGGCCCTTCGTATGAGAATATGGTGTTACATATCCGCCTTCGTCTGAGGTTAATTTACTTGCTCAAAGAATTTTCATTGGGGGGTCCCCTGGTTATCCTTTCTTCCATGCATACCCTATCCCTCAGTCTCAACTCACCAGACACTTATCCGATGGAGTATTGCAAATTTTTGGGAAGTGTCTGTGGTCCGAGCCATCTCTAAGTTGGGGGTTGATAACCTCAACAAATTAAAGGCAGTGTGGCACTATAGGGAAAACACTTCAAAATTGAATGATGCTATCCAATAGTCTCCTTTGACACCAAAATTTCAAGATATGTTGTGCACCTTCCTCCCCCAGTCCCCCTCCCCCAAGAAAAAAGAACAAAGGTACAACAGGCAAATATCAAAATACTACTATGAAAATTGAAAATGTTACCGATTGTCCCTTTTTGCTATAACTGTGTCCTACAGGCATTGTTTTGCATGAGTGTCCGCTCCTACATGCATACTGCATATCCAACCATGTAGTTAATACTTGGTCCAGGTAGTAGCTGCATGATCCAACAAAAAGTGGTATAAATACCATTACCTAGGAGTGCTCTCTCCCTCAAAAATAATGTTTATTCATAGAGAAGATTGCAGTGTTCCTCTTGGGAATTAGGGAATGTATACTTCCAAAGCAACAGCCAGGGCATTTTCGTTTTCAAAAGAGGCCCTTTTTACATTTTTTCGGAAAAGCGGGGATATGTGCCCGCCGGGTCTTACGCTCCTACACAGAAAAGAAACAAATCAAAAGGTTCCTATTGTCAGTAAAGAAGAGAGTGAGGGGGGGGGTGCGCTTGGAAAGGTGAATGTTCCCTTAAAAGCATGGAAGATGCCGTGGGCCTCTTTAGCTAACATGCACCTGGACCGAGCGCGTAAAATAACCTATGTACAATATGCTATCATGTTACTATTATCATAGGAGGGCGGGATTTAAGCATGGGCCAGGGGCACGTGGCCAAAGGCCCCCACACAAAAGGGCCATACAATTAAACAAGGGTATCGTATTCTTCTAGAGCCATTGGGAGAAAACGCCTAGCTTAACTTCAAAAGCCTCTACACAGAGGGCCCCAACAGAGCCCCAACAATGCAGGCTATCATAATATTGGCTTAAATCTATATCAGAAGACGTGGTGTAGCCTAAACTTAATGAACATTTCCGGTCAATACTGTCACTTCATCTGCCCGACTTAAAACTCTTCTCAATGGCAGTACGTAGAGTAAAACACTAGCTACATTGTTACCGCATGTTTGTTACATTTTAACTCTAATTGTAAAGGACTATCTGAAGAGGTCACCTGTACGTCTATATTTAATATATCATTTTTCTGAAGAGTCCAAGAAGTGTTCACGGGGCCCCAAAATAGATTCGCTCCCAGGGCCCTCACATTTGTAAATTCAGACCTGTATCATATTACCTTACAATTTTCACATGACACACCAAAAAGATAGCATATGAGTTGTCTCTTTCAGGTTATTATCTCTATAATATCAATATAGTCATGTGTGCCATACACGTACACTACATACAATATACAACCCATTGTCAAACAAAACAATATTTGATTATGTTCTAAATGTCTGAGCCTTTGTCAGTTCAATTTGCCATCACAAGTCACAAAATCAACAAAGTAAAGCAGACCTCTTTTACAAAATGTTTGCACTGTCTATTTTTAGAAAACTTAATTTTATACATGGCTGTCACCCATAGTTACGATTGCCTGACTTTGTGAGATGTACGTTGAAGATCCTGTAATAGTGAATATTACAAGATGCTATAATGGGCTGTTGGGTGTCTTTGGAGGGAGCAGCCTACTTTTGAAACTCCATTCTTTCATGATTATCTAAAGCACCAATTTACAATCAGTATAGCTGGATAAATTACATTAATTTTATTTCATTTATTTTATTTTATTATGACACTAGTTGAGATGATACACAAAATCTGTGGTTCCTGGTAACATTGGGGTAGAAAGCGGAGGGGGGGGGGTGGGAGCAAAAGCAGGCACATGTTTCAGCCCGACTTTTCAAGGAGAAAACGCCCTTCTTTTTCCGTCTGTAATATGTAACAACCTTTTTAAGAAACATACCCAACTTTTTCAATAAATTTACTTTAAAACACGAGACACAAAATATAGAATTAAAATTGTATATAGGGACGCTAAAATATTCTACAACTTCCAAAGGAAGTGTGTCACTCTCTCCCAGTTGGCCTTTTCCTCAGAACGGTAGGACAGTCGGTAGAGGGAGACTGGGGGTTTCAGCTTCCTTATCTTAAAACGCACAAAATTATCGAAGAATAAAGTCTGCATGGGCGGCGATCCTTCTTTGAAAGTGGGGGGGGGGGATATTTTCAGTGACACTATCTAAGCGGAGCGCGACCATCGGTTGGCACGGAGCGTAAAAAGAAAATTTTGTTAAAACCCCCCCCCCCCCGATCACCGGAAATGGCCCTTTCCAGGTTTTGCAACGTGACACTACGACAAGTATTTCCTAAAAGATAGGCCTATTGTAAAAAAGTCTAGGACAAGGTTAGGTGTTCTGATTTCTGGATCTAGTCAGTGGTACTATCTAAGCGGAGCGCCACGATCAGTTGGCGAGGAGCGTAGAACATTCTGGCCAAAAATACCCCCAGATCACTGGAAATGTCCCTTTTCAGGGTTTGCAACGTAATACTAGGATAACTGTCAGAAGTATTTCTTTAAAAAGGCCTATTGTAAAAAGTCTAGAAAAAGGTAACTTGTTCTGATTCCCAGAAATAGTCAGTGGCACTATCTAAGCGGTGCACCACTATCAGTTGACGCAGAGAGTAGAAAATTTTGCCAAAAATACCCCCAGATCACTGAAAATGGCCCTTTCCAGGTTTTGCACGGTGATACTATGACTCTCAGAAGTATTTCCTAAGCAAATAAATAGGCCTATCGTAAAAAGTTGAGAAAAAAAGGTAAAATTTTCTGATTTCCGGATCTGCCTGGTTGATTTTACGGGGGAGGGGGATATAGTGTACAGTATCCCCCATCCAATTTCATGGGGGATACATCCCCACCCCCCCCCCGATCGCCGCCCATGCAAGTCTGGAGTTCTATACTGTTCAGCCTCACCCCAAACTTAGAAACCCTCTGAAAGCAGTGAACGGTGTGGTCTGAAATGTTCAGTCCCTCCTAGAGCTGATAAAACAGCATCATACACCAGTACACTGTTAAAAATTTCTATGGAATTGCAGAACAAAAACAAAAACATAGAAATACATAAAGAATGCAGAAAAAGTGGTGTCATTTTGTTTAAAAAATTGACTGCACATTTTTGTGTCTTCTTTGCATTTTTCTTTTGTTCTGCCATTCAGCATTTTACAGACATTTTTAACAGTGTATATAAAAGGCGCGAGCCGGCTAAACTTAACTGGAATTACAGAAAATACAGAACGGAAAGAATTGAAGAGAGACAGGGTTCTCGTCGGTTGCGTCGCGAGTGCAGACTGTAGGCCTATTTACTAAGAGTGCTTCTACCCTAACTCAATACATGCAAATTAGCAGAACTGTGCCACAAAACAGGGTGTACATAAATTTCAATAACAAAGTGAAAGTGTTTCTTGCATGTGTAAAATAACCGATCTACATTGTGCTATAACGTTGCTATTATCATACCAGGGCCGGATTTAAGCATGGACCAGTGGGGCACGTGGCCAGGGCTCCCACACAACAAAGGCCACACAGTTAAATTAGGGTATCGTATTCTTTTAGGGCTATTGGGAGAAAACGTCTAGCTCAACTCCATGGGCCCCATACAGACAGGCCCAAACAATGAAGGATATCATAATTATGGCTTTAGTCTATTAGAAGGCCTGGTGTAGCCTAAACTTGATAAACATTTCTGGTCAATACCCTCACTTCATCTGTGCAACTTAAAACAAAACTTTTCCCAGTGGTAGTACTATAAACTAGAACACTAGCTACATTGTTACCACATGTTTGTTACATTTTAACTTTATTTCTAGGACTAGTCGAAGAGGCAGCTGTACGTTTATGTCTAATATGTCATTTTTCTGAAGAGCCCAAGAAATGTTCAAGAGGCCCTCTTATAGGTTAGTGCTCACACCACCTCCCCCTCCCCCCACATACACATATGAAATCCGGACCTGTATCAGGTTACCTTATGTAGCACGCTGCATACAATGTTCACATGACACACCAAAAAAGACGGCGTATCAGTTGTCTATTTTACAGGTAATCATATCTCTATGGCATCAATAGTCAAGTGTGATAGACACACTTCATACCTACGGTACAACCCATTATTGAACAAAACCATGTTTGATTATATTCTGAATAGCTGAGCGCTTACAAACCACAGAGCGACAAAGTAAAACCAAACCTATCAACAAAATGTTTGCGTTGTCCAGCTTAGATAATTAATTTTATACATGACTGTCACTCATATTTACGATTGCCTGACTTTGTGAGATATACATTGATGATCCAGTATAAGTTAATAATACAAGATGTTTTTATGACTCTTTGCATGGAGTACTTTTGAATCTTCACAACTTATGGATCATCCAAAGTATCAATTTACAATTTGTAGGTGGATACTGGATAAATTACAGTTTTATCACTTATAGTTGAGATGATACACAAAAGATATATGGTTCCTGGCAAAATAAAGGTGGGAGACGGGAGGGGTGTGGCAAAAGTATGGTTCCACCCCACTTTTCAAGGAGAACTCCTTTTTTCCGTCTGTGATATATAACAGACCTTTTTAAATAAGATATTCAAATTTTTCAATAAATTTACTTCAAAACATGACACAAAATATAGCATCAAATTACATCTAGAAACCTTCAAAACTTCAAATATTCTACAACTTGTCAAATGGAGGATGACACTGTCTCCTTCTAGGCCCCTTCCTCGGAATGGCAGGACAGTAGGAAACAGTGGGATTGGGGTTTCAGCCCCTTGCCCTAAAACGCACAAAATGAAGAATATACCAAGTCTGGAGTTGCGTACGGTTCAGCCTCACCCTACCTTAGATACCCTCTGGAAGCACTAAACGGTGGTCTGAAATGTTCAGCCCCTTCTCGAACTAAGAACAGCATCATACACTGTTAAAATTTCTATAGAACTGCAGAACAAAAAAAAAAAACATAAGAATACATAACGAATACAGAAAAAGTGTTGTCATTTTGTTTAAGAAAAAATTGAAAGCACTCTTTCCACATCCTCTTTGCATTTCTTTCCTTTTGTTCTGTTAACTCTACAGCATTCTACAGACATTTTGAACAGTGTACGCTTTCGTGTCGCAAAATGTATCACTTGATCAAATGTTGACATGAAACTGACTCAACCAACATAACGTGTTGATTCGATATTGGGTTATTAACGTTTTTCGGCTTACCTGTGGCTCTGACTCGACTCTACCAACAGTGCTTAATCCACACTCGACTTTACCTGAGAAATGTTAATCACTCGACCTTAAGTTAGCAAGTTACATCATTAGAAATTTCTGTATATTTCGGGTAATTTGCAGCAAACAAATTTATTTCGGGAAATTCTGGTTAATTCAGGAATCCGAAGGGTTTACTCTAAATGGGCTTTGGTATCCCCCAATTATATTTAGGAACAACCCTATAATTCTAAATACAATTAATGACTACCCTTTGATTGACTTTCATCCAAGCAATAGCTTCACTCTGGTTTAGCCCCGATTTGGGCCGCTTTGGACCGCTTTGGGCCGCTTTGGGCTGCTGTTTAGATATTAGCACAGGTCTGTGATCTCTCTTCCCGGCTCATGGTCAACTACTACTGCAGCGGCGGCTTCGGGCATTCCGCAGCTCAACCTGCTGCTGGCTGTACCTGGTTGGAAGATGGAATGGACGTAATCTTCTTACTAAGTATGTTTCGAAAACCAAACGACGGGATGGATTATGCCTGGTCCCGCGGTCCATCAGATCTGGGAGAAGTTGCTGTTCCCTAGTCGGGTGCAGATGAATTCGGGAAACATCAGTTCACGATAGAATACTACTCAT
Source organism: Holothuria glaberrima (assembly GCA_009936505.3). Lineage (NCBI taxonomy): Eukaryota > Metazoa > Echinodermata > Holothuroidea > Aspidochirotida > Holothuriidae > Holothuria > Holothuria glaberrima. Next base: position 11,494 of record WURT03664660.1, on the reverse strand, counting down.
TATCTTTTCCTTGTTTCGCTACGCATCCTTCACAAGTTCACCGGTCTTTGTAGAGTAGCATCTGGAACACGGCACGTTGTATTGGAAGCCCTTTCTAAGGGTGACGAAAGATGTTTGCCGAAAATTTTTTCCTGATTTGTTTAAATCATGCCATGAATCTTGCCATAAGAATAAAATGGCAGTGTCCTTAAACTAAATGATATTCTACCCTGAAATTGAAATGATTTTGCCAATGAGACAGCCCCCTCTACAGCCCATGCCGCACCGCTTTGTGAGTGTACGTGACATATTCTTTAGTGTCAAATCAAATTCTGGCGAGAACACAGTGGTAAAGATTGGCAAGTGGGGGGGGGGGAGTGTCTCAATACGCGTTGTGATCAATCATTATTTTTGATGGGGAAGGGGTTAAGTTCTTGTGTTACAATATTTATCTTGCTATATAATCACCAGTCTCATGGGACAGACTATTGAAAGACGTCTTCACGGAGCGGTGTGCCCCCTTCCCCTTGTGTCGAAGATCAAGATGACGATTGGTATAAATTTGACATGTCTTTATTAAACCAACTGTGGTTCTTTGTTGATCAAAGTAAATTTCAAATAAAGGAGGGAAATACACAGGCCCGTAGTCAGACAAGATACTGAAGGGAAGCGAAATGGCTTCCAGGGGGAAGAAAAAAATTTCAGGGGGCCAAATGTGTGAAAATGTATTACGTCAATGGCAACTTGAAACTTTCTAGGGGGCAAAAAAGTCAGGGGGCTTCTCCCCCTTTCCATCTGGCTACGGGCCTGGAAATACAGTCCTTCTATGAGTTCTTTCAGTTCCGGTCGGTCTCCTCGGTTTAACCCCTGAAAATTTCAATCGGCTCTGATGACAGGAAACATTGTGCTAAAGGTAGTTAATAACAGTAGCATGTTGTCATGACGATAAAAAGGCAGCATTTTGGTCTAATCTGGATTTTAAAAAGGTCAAAAGAAATGTTTATCTCCATGCTTACTAAATGTTGACTAGGAGAGAAGATAGGTTACGATGAACATTAATTTAAAATAAAATATGAATGAAACCATTTGGCTGTTAGGGGGATTGTGTCACCAGTTTGTGTGCCAACCGATTAGCTTCGCCTTGTTTAATAAGTTTTATTTACCTAAATAATACAGAGTCTGTAGTCATGAACTTGTAATGAACTCAGTCGTTAAATGCACACATTCAACATTTATTGAAATTATTCTTTTCTTAATAACTTACAATCTTTTATATATTTCTTATACACAGAATATCAGAACTTTTTAAACATCAAATTAATTTTTATACTTAGAAGTTTTCTTCACGACACTCTTAGATCTTGGTTATACTTGTTTTCGAGACATTCATTGAATATGAACTACGTACATATTGCTTGTTTAATTGTAAAGCTAGACACACGATGCACAAAAATCAATAGTAGCCTACAGTATTCTTCATGCGCCCGTTCTTCATTTCTTGGCAGTACTATAGATCGATACTTCTTGTAGCGTATACGGTCTATTTAGCCGGGTGAAAAAAAAAATAATGAAAGACAGGCAACAAACGTCTTGTAAGGCACAAAGGGACGATATAGCTCTAAATGATATAAATAATTTACATACACTATGTACTCAAATTAAGGCATGCAGAATACATTTTAATCAGATTAACATTTGGTCTGTATCGCGTTCGATGTGTCACCATGGGCGTCAGGCAGAATGAGATGACGTCACTGCCAAGCAATCACGAAAGAGTATATGAAAATAAGTCATAACGTGCGCACGCAGTTCCAACTGAATTTCTTAAATAACGTCAGGCGTATAGGGAGCTTGAACCCGTGCAAAAGCCAACTGGCTCAACCACCTTCTGGACGACAAACAACACACGCGGACGTAAGTTCATATAGTAAAGGAATTTGGTGCGTGGCGCGCTCTCCTCCAGAACAGCTAGCGCGTCCGCTATATCTTGTGTCACTGTTTGACCTTTGACCTAAAGGCACGGGTAACCACTCCTATAATTTCCTTCCTAGGACGATTTCTGCCAACTGCAATTTCACCTTCTAGCACTAACCCCGACCCTAATCCGAATATTACTTTCCATTTTGGAAAATTCCTGTGGAAATTTCAGAAATCGCTCCCATCCGTCTTGGAAAGAAAAGTTTGGCTAACCGCACCCTTTTACATCAGATATATACTTAGGTAGCCGCGTAGCCTGGTAGCTGACTGAACTTTAACTCCATAAGTCAGTGAGATTCCTACACAAACCAGGGAGGCTGGAGAAACCAATCTCTGCTCCGCGGGATAGTAAGTCCATTTTATCTGTAGGCCTAACAGTAATTTTTAAACACTTTCCGCTTGTATATAGTATATTTAAATAAAAATTTATAGCACTTAACGAACACAAAAAGTTGACAAAGCTTTTCCTATATTTTCCTTGTCCTGAAAATTTCAAAGTTTTATAAACTTTCATGGATATCAAGATGAATTTAAGACAATTGAAGTGTAGGCTATTTAACAGTCCTATAATTTGGTATAAGAGAAGTTAACTCTGGTCAATATTCATGAGCATTTTGTGTGCTATATTGTTACACATTTCTGAGAAGGTGTTAAGACAGAAAAAATCAAAAACATTGTTTAAACGGTTTGTGATAAAATAGCAATGTCACGAGTTCTTTGCAGCACCACCGCAAGCATTATCTCCACTCACATCACTCTAATAACCATATATAGTTTTAACTCTTTCACAAAATTAGGATATCGAAAGTTGACTTTTATTAAAATTTACAACATCGTTCGGAATTTGTAAAAAATACCGTTCAGTACACTGTTTCGATGGCAAACGTCCAGGAATTGGATCTGATCTTTTAATGAGTTTAAGAGCCTCAAAAATAGTCCTAAAATAATGTAACATCATGCGGTCACGGCTATGAAGGTAAACAAGTCAGACAGGAACGTTCATGGCTGCAACGAAGGCTTCTTTTCCAGTAGTGCAAGTCTTCAAAAGCGGTAATAGGCGCGGTCTGACGGTAGAATGGCGAACCTTCTGGCGTGATATGGCGCGTAAACTACAAGTTCATGTACGTGAAAGATTAGATGTGAACGTTAGTTTGCATCAAGATAATAGACTTACGTATCGACGGTATAAGCTCCTAAGAGGTTCTGTTATTTGCTCAACAACAAAGCGATGACTTGTGAATAGCCTTGCTACATGTGCATTGGCGTGGCCGGCGGGGGTAGCAGAGTGGCCAAACTGGCAAACTCAGTCAAATTACAAAGGTAGGTCAACCCTGTGCTGTAGCCTCACGAATCTGAAGCTGTGATGTCACAATTCCTGCAGCTGCCTTATTGCCCCCGACATTTTCTGGATCCGTTCTATACCAAGATATCTTGACTGTTGTTCCGTGTCGTGACTACAGACGTACCAGTTACAATTTGTACATGGCTGGTTAACTGACTTATACTACATCGTACATATCGAAATATGTACTAACATAAGTTCGTACTGTTCTGGCTACCCCCCCCCCCCCCACCAATTCGGAACTTCTATAGCTACGCTAGTGTATAGCTGGTATTTCGGTGATGTGAATAATTCTCGTTTTAATGCAGGTTTCAAAATTATTCTACGAACGGTTGGCTCCGAGACCTAAGTTTAGCAATAGATCACCCAGGCTTAAAAGACTTCATTCAGACTGTAACTTTGAAAATTATAAATACAATCAAAGAACGTTTACTTCATTGTTAAGTTCTCTGTTTCTCGTGGTCCAAGAAGGAAAAGTCCCTCGAAGAGATAAGTCGTATTTATGTACTGCTTTGATCTTGAGAATATCAACCATTTTGAAATTGCAGTTAATATGTTTAAACATCTTTTGCTTTACAAACGAAAGGGAGCTCTGTTTCATTGCACTTGTAATCCGAGACGATGGCCGTAAAGTTACCATCTCCTTCGGTTCCATCAAGTGACTGAAGCCAGTTTTCAAGGTTGGCTACCATGCATTTTTTAATATTGCAATCATCCATGTCATCACATTTATTACTGCAATTGGCGGTGTTGTCATGTTCGTCCCCGGTGCAAATGGGGTAATTGGACCCGTCGGTCCATGCTCCGCTGGGGCAATCGGCAGTGGTGTACCCTCCCATGAAGAAGGCCAAGGGATTCAGGGAACGTGCGTAAACGAGGTCGCGGATGAACAAAAACTCATCGTTATCTTTAACGGATACCAAAGAGGCTTCTCGACAGCCGGATCTCGAAGTGCTGTTGCAATACTTTACAGCTTCTTTGAATGTTTTCTCGCCAGAATGGAATAGGTAACATTGGCTGTTGTATTCTTTCCAAGGAAACGGACATATCGTGGTCGAGACCACGACCGTAACTGCGTATGCAAATAAAATGACTGGTTTCATGGTGCCTTGGCGTTGCAACGCTACCACCCTGGTCTCACACGAAACTGGAGTCAACCCTATTCGATTAGAATTACAGTTTATCAGTTTTTACAGTAGGCAATATCACTCCCTGTACCTCGAAACGACGACAAAAGTATCCATCCAGCCGTAGATACGGAATCCTCAATATCCAATGGTAGATTCGCGTATAACATAGAGTCACCAGTCGACTTCTAACAGATCCACCCGAAACCGTCTGAAGCTGACGTAAGACTTTAAAACAAATCTTCCTCACTCTTTGTAATATTTTTAACACTATTTACACAAGATGGAGCATGCCCACTGCAAAACGATTCCTCTCAGGAGGTTATACAACAGCCATTAAATGATTTCTTTTCTTTTCCCTACAACCTTTTCAACCACAGATGATATATTTCTCCCACTGTTTACGACATCATCACTGCTATCAATAGTTTTTGACAGATATTAGTGTTACACTTTAGAACCTATCCACAGCCGTCTTTGATATTCTTCGTTACAATTACAAAAGAGAGCCCCGTTGATGGTTCTATTAATAACGGTCTCACCGACCGAGATTGATTGCATCGTTAAAAGGTATAATAATCGATGAAAAATCTCAGAGACATGTCCCTAACTGGAGAGTAATTGAAGAAAACATGAATCTTTCACAATTGTCCATGCAGATAGCAATAAGTCGCATCTTTCTGTTGTTCTAGTTAATGTTGGGTTACAAAAGATAATCGATATTTTTTACTCAACAGCTGACAAGATTGGTTCTTATCGATCATCAGTCACAGCTTCTCAACTCCAGATTATATATATATATATTTATATATATATATATATATATATATATTATCTGTCGCTTCATGTTGTAGTCTACAGCTTTCCAAATGAGTCAAGCTCATCAAATTCTCGTAAAATTGTCAAGGTATAATTATTCCGTTATTAGAAAAATCTGGCTCTTGCAAAAATGATCTGGTTATCAGGATATTGAATAATGGTTATCGGGATAAGCTTACATCCATAGGCGTATGAAGCAGGAGGAGGGGCGGGGCTGTGGCGCTAAATCCCCCTGTCAAAATGTGATGGAGCGGAAGCATGCTTCCACCCTCACAACAATCCAAGCTCGAAAACCCTTATTTGATTGCTCTGTAAAATGTCAAAATTTGCAGTAATATTCCTTAAAATTTACTTTTGCCAATTATTAGACCTCTCCCCAGGACGGCGATCGAAAACAACGTTCACCCCCAGTCTCAAACAGCTTTCTAGGCCTTTGCTTAAATCATCCTTTGCCTCCTCCTGTTTGTCTAACATCTGTTAATTTTACTGCGAGGGAAGAAGTGAGTTTTGTGGTAGCATTTATGCCAACACAGAGGTGAATACTTGAGGTAATGAATTCTGAATTCCAAGTAGTGAAAACTGCTTATTTGTAAGTTTTCAATGAATCTATACCAGAAAGCTATGCTGTAAAATTGAAGAAAAAACTTCAAACAAACTGGAATGTTCCTTTATAGGAAAATTGATGCCCGAACGTTTTTGCCCAATCCAGTATTTGGTCCGGAATGGAATGTGAGGGTTAGACCACACTTTATCATCCAATGACGCTAGCTCCACCGGGCAAGGCAAGAGCAAAGCCCCTCCCCCACCCCCTCCCTTGTGGGAGGGGATCCAAGGGACCGCCTCAGGGCATCTCTTCGTTATGATGATTGTAGGTCAGGGGGCATACTGTTATATCGGAATATTTACCAACAAACAGGTGATTTGGGGGCATTATTCTGAATGCCAACCCACGCTTCCCCCGCTCGTTGTTACATACTCGGTCAAAGGGAGCTGTTACGGAGTCGTAACAGCTCCCTGATCTAACATACGTATTTATTGTGTGTGGTACAACTCTACTTGTTGTTTAATTCCAATAATTTATAATTGAGTTACATGCCTTACTCGTTACCAGTATAGGCCTAGTACTTGTTGAAACGTACGGGACTAATTTCGGTGGGAGGGGGTGGAGTGGACTGAGCACTTTTGCTCCCAATGCGTAAAAATTTTCTCGAGATTAGCACCTATATGCAATGGCGTAATAAAGGGGACAGGGGGAGGCCACCCTTCTTTACACGGGCGCAAAATGAAGGCAGACTAAAATAGAGAAAAAGATAGGAAAACAAAGAATAAGAAAAAATTGAAAGAGAAGGAAAAGCGAAATGAAACCTTCTGTACTTTTCGCGCCTCTCCGTCTCCCGTGAACTGTTAATTCGTGGCGGCAAGCGCTTAAATTATGATGCGGTCATGTTCTTTTGTTGCAAGAATGGCACCGCCAGCTGGACCTTAAATAAGAGTTTGCTGGGTTCCCACAGGGGATGATCGAGAAGACAGGTAGTCCGGGCCCAGGACTCTGGGGGGGGGGGCACGTCGAGTCACTTGACCCCCCTGCAAACAACCCTTGCGGTGAAGCCACTGCCTGTATATGTTACCCGAAAATATCACATACTATGCCCGAATGATGGGAAGAGGGTGGTTACAGCCTCCCATCTCCCCACCAAGCGTATTTGTTTTATGTAGGTCTAAGTTTAAAATCATTTCAAGACTTTTCGCGTTGGATTGGGCATTTTAAGTTCAACTTTAGTGTATCCTAATTACACGCTCGCATAGCAACAATGAATACCGGTAAGACACTGAAAGATAGGAAACGAGCAACCAACAAAAAGCGAAGGAAAAAGAGAAAATGAGTAAAGAAGATAACACAAATAAAACAGAGGTTGTAAGATGGATAGGAAAATGCAAAGAACTGAATATACTAAAACTACAAATGACACTTACCCCGCTGCTGAATTCCTCATCGTAAAGTTAAATAGCACGTGGTACAAAGTATGATTTGTGGAAGGGGCAAGACCCATGAAGAAGGCGGAAAGGAATTTTTCCAGCTGAATACCTTACTTGCAACAAGGTAATACTGTTGAAAAGCCTTTCTTCTTTTTTTTGGGGGGGGGGGGCTCTCACATGGCCTAAAAGGGGATCACACCGGAGACTACTACTCCTCACTGTGCTGTGCTTGAAAAAAAGTTAATCACATGGATACAAAGGGGGCGTTCACATCTTCGCGGCGCAGCGCAGTGCCGGTGTTGCCACCTTTAAGTAATTCTCTGTTTAACTTTTTCCAAGCCCGGCGCAGGACATCATCCGGTGTGATCCCCCTAAACGGTTTAGAGGTTCTACACTTCTGAGTATTTTTTGCTGTCAGTGCCTCAGCGTGCGTATGTGTGATCTTAGACCCTTTGTAATGTAACTGCAGTGTGGCAATTACCATGCAACGAAACTCTCTTCTAAGTTCAGTATGGTATGCTATTTGACGATAGCCTATTATTTGAGAGACAATATTCCCCTAACCCCCCCCCCTCCCCGAAAATGTAACCTATGCTCTACTGCTCTTAAGATTTCATAAGTACCGTGGTAAGTCCCTGTACGTCTAACACCCTTCGAGTCATTAGATCGTAAGTCTCAGCAACTGAGTTGTAACGTAATTACCTACACAAAACCGGGTATAAACTGAGGTTCAGGTGTAACTAGTGCACATCAATGCCATCATTTTGCCAGAATGCAGTGTTATTACGATACAAAGTTTTCACCTAATCTACAATTTTTCATCTTGAGTTTACAACTACCACGATCACCACAGTTACAATACAGCTTTTTAACTACCCCAAGCATGGTTCCCCATTCATGATCCTTGTACAGTAATGGTATAAGGACTTAGAAATGGAAATTTTAAAAGCTTGTAATGGGCGGAGTGCCGTGACGTCACAATCGAGTAGTAGAAACGAACAAGCCAATGAAAAGAAGTACTACACAGCAAACATAATCTGTCGGGTTGGTTTTCATTGGCAACGCCACCTTTGACCCAACTGCCAGTATGACCGCCCAAACCCACATGGTTGGTCCAACAGAACTTTCAGGCGTTTAATTTTTGAAGGCTAGGGTGCTGAATGGAAAAGAAAATATCCAAGTGGGTCCAGGGCTCTAAACTTAGCTGTTGGAATAATTTCATACAAGATTCCAAAGTAATGGTTCAAATATGCATCACAGAACTGGATGCGTGTGAAGCTGGCAAGGAAAGTATTTTTGAAGACATTTTAGGCTTTCGCAATTAGATCTGTTTTCGTAAAGTCACTATACAGTCCTCCAAGTCCATTTATCTGCATGGGCGTTACCAGACATTTTTTAAAGGGGCGAGGTCGTATTTTGTGTGAAGAAGGGAGTTATTGCCGCGACACAGGCAATGCTCGCTCGCATATCGAGCACTACGACGTGGGGTCCAGAAGGCGAAGCCCTCGAAGCTCTGAGGAGTTAGACATTTCAAATGTCTATAATGCGGTGAAATTATCGTCAATATTACTAGTTTGATAATGCCAAAAATATGATTTCTTATTCATGAAAGAGCAAAACGTGAACCTATTTTAAGTCTTAAAATGGCAATGGCACTAGAATGTTTTTCTTTGAAAGTTGGGGGTCTATCATGGGATCCATAGGCTCGGTCAAGGGAACCAATTGGTAGGATCCAGAGGCAAAGGATTCCCTCGACAAAAACATTAGGAAGCTCGTGGAATATGATGAAATATTCAAGATCAAGGAGCTAAAAATAGCTTACCTCAGATGATTAATCATAGAAAAGTTTTAAGCAAACTGAACGTCTGAAATGAGATTTAAGAAAATCGTTTAAATCTGCAATGAATAGCATCTCTTAACTGCTGAAGTTATCAGGCTCTATAGAACAGAACAGTAAGTTTGTCCACAATGTGATTTTACCAAATTGCTTCTTGTTTTACTTTCACGTTTTCTCCCAAAAGACCTAGAAAATACTGAAAATGTCATTTGTTCCATTAAAAAAGGTAATGAAAAGGTAAAAAATTGAAAACGCCGAGCAAAAAAATGGAGGAAGAAAAGTTGTTTGAAATTTAGAATAACGATTGACCCATCACTCAGTTCGATACGTATGTAGAGATGAAAGGAAGTTAATTTTCAAATATTGGTACAACTCTTTCCTAAATCTTAAGTGGCTTCGACATGCCAGATTTTTGTGGGAAACTACCTCTTCATAATACCAGGGAGCTGTTACGGAGCCGTAACAGCTCCCTGATAATACTATCCGATCGAGTAGAAACGCCTTATTGCTGAATTATCGAACCGTCGAGTCGAAGGTGGATATTAAACACTAAAAAGCATATGTCATGCATTTAGTGCGCTAGGAACCATAATCGTGAGAGGGCATCTTACTTTACAGGCTTTTCTATGTGTAATAATGTTAAAACCCTCAGAACAGCCTACTGCTACAAGAATACCATCACCCCTTTTTCAATGAGATTTTAAGTCACTTTGAACAGCTCCCTGCTTTGAAATATCACGCATGCTCAAGTCGTTTTAATATTAATGTATATCGTATACCGACATGAAACAATTTACCCACCAAAATAAACAGAATTCAAGAAATGAACATCTTTCTAAGATATTTTCTATAAAATGATTGTTCAGTTGAAAAAAGAAATCTTTCAAAGGTATTTCATTAAAAGTACTTTTCATATTTTTCTATCATTTCTCTACGTGGTGGTATTAGATATATGATTATTATACTACGGATGGGCTAGGCCCGTAACCAGACTTGGAGAGCAGGCGCCAAACCAAGTTCACGGGACGATAAGTTTTGTTTAATGGAGAAGCATAAATTTTCACAGAATATCTCACCAAGTCATCGAAATATACAAACAGCTAGGGTCAGTGGCAGGGGAGGGGGGAATGGAGCATACTGTTTGATCACCGGCCTGGGTAGGGCTCTAAAGGGGAGGGGATGTTCCCTTCCTTTGAAAAATTGGGTGTCCTTACATGCAATTTGGTGCCACATATTCTACCTCTTGAAGTAAGATTTGTGATACAAAATTTACGTATTTTTAGGAACTAAAAAGTAAAAAAAAAATTGGCATCAATGAGGGGGTGTCATGGCCTAATGCCCCCCCCCCCGTGTACGCCACTGGCAAGCATATAGACTTAGAGAGCTATTACTGACATTACCTGAATTTGTGGGAGTAATTCAGTAGTATAAATTTCTGATATTCTGCAGGCTCCATAATTTCTGAGAGCGCTCATACCATGAGCTTAATTTTCACATGCCAACTTTATTTGTAACCCACAACCATATTGAGCCTATGAAATAATCATAACCAAAGCAGCAACACACCACGATATGTATACTTTTAAATGCGATAGAAGGACTATAATATACCTCAATAGTACAGTAGTGATTGTGTCATGGAAAGGGGGAGAAGTGATTTTTGGTATACTATTAATCAGCTGTGATTATGTGATCTGAGGCATAAATAAGCTGTCAGGTTCTGGTGGTCATGAAAATTCAAAGTTACCTCATTGTTTGCAGATATTTGGCCAGTAGTCACCAAAAGAAAAAGAGCCTGTAATATTCTCATTCAAGATTTGCAAGAAAGTACCTTCTATGAAATGTAGCCGAAGCATCATACGATTCATGGTTCATACGTAACCAACTGCAATTTTTCAGGGGATAAGTCAGAGCCCCTCCTATCCCACTTCAAATTACAATATTTTCACAATACCCTTGAGCCTTCACTTGTCGGAACAGTAAGCCCAACCTAACGAAAACAAAAAGTAAGGTGACAGCTCAGGCGCGGATTCAGGATTTTGAGAAAGGGGGGGGGGGCGAACACACCGTCCGCCGAAGGCGGACGAGCGAGCGCCGGAGGAGCGAAGCCACGGCGGGGGGTTTGGGGTCCTCCCCCAAGAAAATCTGAATTTCAGATGCGCTTAGATGCGATTTCCCAGCATCTGGGAAGCATATTTTCCATTACTATTTGCTAATATTTTGGGAGTATTTGACTGTTGAGATCATTAGCAGCAAGACTTCGTTGGTCATCGAAAAAAGGGGGCGTGCACCGGGTGCGCCCCACCTGGATCCGCGCCTGCAGCTTCAAATTCAGAGTTTCATTCATGTTCATGTTCATATATTGAAACCTACTCTGAGCTGCACTGATAAGATCTAACAAGATCGAAACATTTCTGTCTGCGGATTGACTATATA
>WURT03664649.1:0-17849 GCA_009936505.3 Holothuria glaberrima | reverse complement strand
GTGCAATCCAAGGGCAATCTACCGCTTTTTCTGTCTTGTCACCACTTCAGATCCTTCAGAATAAGTTACTCAAAGTGGTTACATGTAAACCTTGGCGTTACTCAACTCATTTATTATATAGTGAGAATAAGCTCCTCATGATTAAAGATATCCATTTCTTTTGTAAGTGTGATTTGATATACATGCACTGTAACAATATCTTACATGATATTATTTTTAATGCTATATGCCCATCAAGACCTGAATGTCTGCCGAGTACTCGTTTAAATTAAGCAATGTTTTTACTGTTACCTATCCTAAAAGTTATCATGGAAAATTCATTTTAAATAACTATTCTTATCGCATCTGGCAGTCCCTCCCCCTTATGATAAATTCTATAATAATTGTACGTAACTCATTCCTTGACAGGGTTAAAGCTGAACTTATTAGTAATCATACGCATGCGCGTCGATTTGGGAGGACCTCCACTTTTTTGAGAGAAGGGGACGTTAATAAATGTCCCCCACTTTTTGTGAACTGAAACTAAAAAGTGAGGTAACCAAAAAAATAACATGTATGCAATTAGTAGTGAAGACATTGGTATGCTCAGAAAATATTCCACATGGATCTTAATCAGGTCCGTAGTCAGTAAGTTCCTGTAATAATTCTTTCTATAACTTGAAAAATTTTTCGCGCTCTACGCGCGCTTCTATCTTCAGATCTATCTAGCTGTCACGCCCATCATTTCAGACATACTGGATTTATTCCACAAATATTATAGTCGTGATTCTAAAGAAACACGAAAATGCAACGTTGAGAAGTTCTAACTTCTTTTACCTATCTTTCAGAAGATACATTTTTCAACCTCACTATAGTGGCAAACATATGTTGTAAGAAAAGAAAAACAGATTTTTCAGTTTTGTCTCAGAGCCTTGGGTGAGATGAAGAATGTACTCCCCGACGAAGATCATGCAGTCGTCCCATCAAATGTCTTGGTGTGCGCTTAAGTAGGGCAGATTTTTCAATAAAAACCCAAACTTTTTCCAACTTTTCTTAATGAAAGAAAAAATATAAATTCTTTTTCAACATAACTTCAATTTTTTTTGGAATGCTTCGTGCGCCTTATATCCTGATTTCGGTATCATTTCGGCAACCCATTGCATCTGTCGGGGCTTAGACTACCTGACCCCCAGTCAGGGCACTTGGCCCCAATGTCAGCAAATCCAAGCACCACTGAGCCTGCATGCAGTTTTTTCCTTGGGACAATGAAATAGACCCCCAGTTTTTATAGTAACCTCAAATATTGAAACATTTGGCACCATTTTACTCCTGGTCCCCTCCTCTTAGATTCTTCACCAGGATAGGAGAGAAGTTTTTGACCATATGTACCCCCAATTCCAAAATCAAACCGACGCCCCTGATTATACGTAATTATTCTAGATATCATGTACATTTACTGTTTATTTTATTTGCCCTGAATCTCCTACGTCTTCTTTTCTTAGCTTTCCTCTTTCTTTCTCTCTTTTTCCTTCTTTCATTCCCTTGCCCTCTCTTTTGTAAAATTCTTTGGGGATCAGTTTCCTCCCCCTTTTTGTGCTTATAGTTTGGTTCGTGTTTTTTGAATGGTCACTAGCTTTGCTGATAGGCTTCTGTTTTTCTATTGTCCTTCATATGTCCTTAATACTTGTTTATGTAAAATGTTTATAATGTATCTTGTTCATATGAGAAATAAATCTGAGTTGAAATTGAATTGAATTGTAACAGAGTTTAATTCTAGCAATAAATCTTCTAAACGATTCACCATTCTTTGCCAAAACACTATAGTTCGGGAAAGCATCGTCTACTTACGTTGAAAAATCGGTAGCGTACACCTCAAGTTGTTCTCTTATGCGTGCCTTGATGTTACTCTGAATTGTCAAAATGAAGAAAGTTTCATCAAGTGTTTGCGTAATTTTGTCTTTGACTCTATGGAAACTAGTTTTTGTATCGTCTGGGGGGTTTGTCCCAAAAGTTAAAAGCTGCACCTGTGCGTACCGACGGATGAATGTAGGCTGATTTAGAATTTTGACAGCTCAGATAGGTTAGAACTGCCACCTCCAGTTGGCTAATCAATTGGTTGATATGGTAAGTGCCGTCACCAATGAAATGTAAGGGGAGTGCTAGTCTGTATCGATACGACGACTGTGATCTTGTTTCTGTGCCCAGGTGCGTCGACATCTTTCAATTTCCACCCTGTAAGAAAAGCCAGAGCTTTTCCATATGGACAAATTGTCAATTCTACAAAGATCTCTTTAATAAAGTCTGGTATGCACTAAATTACACTTTAAGGAGAAGGTAATATAGTTTCGAAATTACGATTGTTAATAAATTGTGAGTAATTTTTGTCAGCATGGTAATTGTACGCAATTACCATCCCTATACACCACTCCCATAAAATGATGAAAACTTGTGAACCATTTTCAAATGGAAATATACACCGTAGCGTACACAATGCATGGACGTAATCTGACTAAACAACCCAATAGTAAACATAAATCAACGATTTACATTTTGAATCTAATGAGGACAAAATCTCATAAATATCAGGGCTGGAGTCGAGTCCACCCAATCCGATTCCGAGTCCCTGGTATCCTAGTTCGAGTCTCTGATGTCCGAGTCCCAGTCCTAAGGCCCAAGTCCCCGAGTCCCTGCGTAAATTGAACTTGTTTTGTATTGAGTCCAAACGGATGAGTACAATGAAACAGTCTTATTCCAACCTTTGTTCGTTCCCTCATAGTAAAGATGACCATAGATCAGACCAATAAGTAAAGGTAACGAAACAAAAGACCAATGAATTTCCTCTTATGAACATCGACGGATAAGACACGTGTTACACCTGACCCACAGGTTCACCACGACAGCTGAAAATGTGGATAGAGTGAGTGACTGTCTATTAGCTAAGGTAATTGTTGTCAGGAACATGCTGTTTCTATCTTTTCAGAACTCACCAAGTGCACAAAGCCTTGAACAGATCTGTATATTAACTGTACACAACAGCCCTTAACTGCTCATAGCCTAATACTATGTGTAGCAACACTGTACAGGCCAACAAACCACACATCATGTTGGCACTGTTTCACGCTATGAAGCTCACTGAGCGATACAACCCGAATGGCTGACATTACGGCCTTATCCATGTCAAAATCTACCTAGGAAATAGCAGGATAATGCTCTAACGACCCATACTTGCAATTAGTGTAAAATCTGAACATATAGCTTTAACATGTCAATGTCAAAACTAATGGAAAAAACGATTATTAAGAGAAATGCGTTAATATACGAACATGTTGGTTCTTCCCGACTGAAGTCGGCGCGACTTAAAACTGGTCTTAAAACTGCCAATCGCAGTTGTAAACTCATGCACATTACACGACTGTTGGAGATCCGACGATCGAGTTGAGTTGCGGCGTGCAAATTCGTATAGTGTGCGGCTAGCTTAACAAATAATCAGCCTTAACGGTGCTACGAATTTGCTCAATAATAACGAAACGATTTTTGTTAAAAAATATGTGGTGTAGAATTATAATGAACTGCTAACTCACACCTTGCTTTATTATTAACCATGTCGGATTTATGATTGCGGAAGCGAACCTTAAAGGGAAAATGCAGTCCCCCCATTTGAATTAGTGTACCCCGGTACACTAGTTCAGGAATTATGGCTCCAATCAATCACGTGACAATATTTTGTTACTGATTTCTTAAATTTAAGCAGAATAACTCCTTAGTTTTCCTTCAATATTGAATTTTTATACAGGAACATATGAACAATACTTGTGAGAGATAAAATGGAGATCTGTAAGATCTAGCAAATTTTTGAAAACAAAGTTGGGGCGACTGCCTTCCCCTTTTAAAAGGAGTTGATGTAGAACCTACATATTGCACATTACAATCTAGGCAAGTAGCAAGATAAATAACATTGTAACTGGAACAAGTAAGATTGTCTCTGATGACGTATATTTTACCGGTACTTGAGCTAGATAAATTAACGCATTCATCCAAAAAGTTTGCCCAAAGGTCACAACGACCTTTTCCACAATTAAAACAGCCAGATTCAGTATTGATACCATCCTTACATTACTGCTTACACCTGGCTTCGTAATCTGAAGGTGATCTTTCAATGATTCACGCTTACGAAAAGCTGGAAAGATAGAATTATCTGGAAAAAACCTCTTTCATTTTAGGGGAACTATACAATAAATGAAGATTCTCGCGTATGACGTTACCGATGTTGGGCAAGGCAGGGTTAAAATCTCAAATAAGCGGAATTTTACGATTAGTTACCTTTTTCTTAACACTTTTGTTCAAAAGTTGGGCCCTACGTGCATTGTCTACTTTATCAAATTGTTCTTGAACAAAATCCGGATGGTACCCCGTGATAACTTTACACTCCTTAAACTCTATGAAACGTTTCTTTAAAAATTCCGGCTTAGAGCAAATACGTTAGAGCCGTGGAGCTATACTAAATAGGATATATATATATATATATTTATACTATATTTATATATATATATTTATATATCCTTTATTTATGTATAAATACGTAAATTTATATTATACATATATATATTCCATACTAAATTTAAGAGAAAATTCTGGTGTGAAAATCATTCAAGGCGGAAAACAAAAGTACATTGAAATTTTCGGGGATAATGAATCATGCCATTTACCAGGATAGGTTGAAAGGAGGTATGTATTAATATTCTGCTGTTTACAAATGTATATCCATCAAACACTTCCCCTTAGGACCCCGCTGATGTCCTATTGCACTCTCACGAGTCCAGTTTGAGGCTCCATAGAATAGCAACCCACAAGCTCCTCAAAAACTTGCATTTATTTATTACCTTTTACCCTAAATTTATTGACAGTAACTGCCCCTGCCAGCCCTTCCCAACCGTATACTCACACTAAACTGACTATTACATAAAATATGTGTCTTTCTGTACTGAGTCCTGATTGCCGGATGTCAAAAATTGTCTCCCAGACTCATTGTGCTTAGTGTTGAAGTTTTCGCTGTGAAGACCCCCTAGATCTCACTAGGGCTTCGTGCTTCTGCGCAGGTAGGCTCAGCTCTTCATATCGGCGTATCAGTTATTTAGCGGTAGAACGGTACTTTCAAGTCCTTCTGCAGTGATAATATGCACCTGAAGAGATGGAACGTGGCAGTGTGGAGGTATCTTGCTATCCTATTACACTGTATACGCCCACCCACTCAATCCTCCTCCCACCTAGCCTTCCTCCAAAATCCGACGAAAACACCCTTCCAAAGTTTAGGTTAAAAAGTAATACAACTTTTGGGACGTATGTTGGGAACATTAGTAGGCTAGGTACACGCACAAAATGCAACGCATTGACAAAATGAATACCCTGACCATGTTCTAAATGAGCGAATACAGGATTTCGGAAACGAAATGGGTGGGTTTAAGGGTTTCCATTCCTGGAAGGTGAAAGAGGTTAAGCTCCAAATTCTATTTCCACGAATCAGTACGATCGACTAGGAAAATATCAGCTTTTTAGAAAAGGAACTGACTCCTCTCCGCCACTGTTCTCTTGAGAAAATGAGTGATGGCAGCGTACATCTTTGAAAGGATCGGTGTATCAAATGTATGGTGTCCTTTCAGCAGCACTTGCAGTAGTTCCGGAGTTTGTTAGCAATCGTGAAAACCCTATTTATAAAGTATTAAATTTATGGTACTGCTGTCGACCGATATGTGAGATTTGGACATATTTGCATCTTCAACTTCAGGAGATCGTGGAAAATGCGATAGCCGATAACTGTCCATTAATCCATTTGGGTAACTGATCATTCCCTTAGCAAAGGCAAAGGGCCACGTGAAAGTCTCAATGCGTCATTTTACCATTATTGCAATAGGCGATGATAGGCAAGGTATTGGGAAAGGGGAGGTGGAGAGCACGTAAAGCCTGAGCGAAAAATTAATGAGACGCAATTAAAAGTCTGTGCCCATTGCGAGTTAAACTGTCTGCACTGATGGCCTCTTTCAGGATATAACGCATGGTACTGTGTCCACTCCGTCTACTGGAAGACAAGATTAAACTTGATTACTGTGGTGAATCGGGGGCATGTGCGTTTGAGAAAACCACCGTACTAGTCGGCTTCCATATTGACTTAAGGTCAGAGTTTAAGTATTTTTAGACTGTTTTGGGAATTAACACAGCTTTAGAAATGGCAAGAATTTTTTCTACTTTGCAGGTCTTAGTATAAGCGTCTGGAAATATACAGCAAACTGCAAATACAGACTTTGAACCAAAACCAACCAGATTGATTACACTTATAATGCACACCACTTTAAAACCCAACTTTCCTTCTTATCTGAAAAGTGGAGCAAAAGTAACGCAAGTTGGAAAAGCATATTCATACTGCTAAGATTTTCTCACTCTTCAGAGCCTTCATTACTCATTATTGGAACCAGAATAGGGGAAGGCTTACTTCACCCTCTATTCTTACATAATGCTGCAAGCGGCTTTCTTTGTATGTAAGCTTTTGTTAGGAGATTCGTTGAGACATGATATCTTTCCAGGACCGTAACCAAACCGAGGGCTTGAGCTGATGAGCCCTTGAAAAATATATACGCCTCCTGAAAATTTTAAGCAATGTTACATTGTTATTGCACATACATAGGATTCTTCTTTCATGTCCCCTCATCTCGTGATGGACACCTCCCTCCCAGACTAAGAATTCTGGGTGCTACCGTCCTGTCTTCTGGACCCAATGTGAGGTGGTACGTGGGGTAGAAAGTGACCCCCGGCCAAACTGTTTAATCAACACAGGCTGACAGGTCAAAATGTAAAGAAAGAAAAAAATAATTCAATACAATATACCCTTAGTATAAAACTCGTTGAAATTTTCATCCTCCAAACCTTTAAATCACTAAGTCGAACCCACTCAGTTCATAAACTTTTAGTGTGATAATGTATAAAAGCTATTGCAGATTGCAGAAATGATTCTTTGTGTGTCTTCTGTTTCTTGTTCTTGGTTTTACTCTCTTTTTAGTTTTATTAAAGCTACTACACACTTGGCACGCATGAGTTATTTGTGAGTAAGATGAGATTTTAAGGGCATGGTCTGACTGTTAGGGGCCATATGAGCTTACCGTACGTTTTCATTGCACAAGGTCTCCTATGATGTTCACAAGGGCGTAGTGGCGCACACATATGTTCTTCCATATGAGACCATGTGGGCATGTTGATAGGGTGCCGCTTCAGTTTTGCAGAATGTCACGGTGATCAGTGTATTATTGTGACAGCGTGCATGACGTGACGTGAAGTTTATGACATAGTAGTTGGCATGAATAAAATCATTTTCGGAACTTTTATAATAACAACGAACTCGGATTCCTCCTTGCTCACTCGTCATAAGTTAAGGGAAGGAAACTCCATCCCACCTCTCCCCTTCAACCTTCTGTAAAGGCATATGGAAATACGTAACATGATCTTCTGGGCGAACCCAACTGGAGTTGTGCGTGTGTTAATATAGTTCGGCCTATACAATCGTATCAATCTGGAATACTTAAAAGCATTGTGACAAAATGTGCTTTTGTTTTCGGGGGATCTCACTCGTGTTTACTTCAATCAGAAGGGAAACGGTATTTGTAGCTACAAAGGTGGAATTGAGTTGTCTTCCAGCACCCCAATTAAGATAAGAGGTTTCGGTTGACTCGTGAGACCTGACATACGTAATATAAGTGCTATAAGAAAAGTTAAGAAAGTCTAGTAAGCTTTTTGCTACTGGTCGAATTGGTAACTCCTTGGTCCAGCAGAACTGGGTTACTCTATTATTTTAGCAAGGGAGGGGAAATCTTTTATCGTTACATGTTGACTTGATCGTAATTGGGAAGTTATATGTAAATTGCATGTAAGTACCTGTCTAGCTTTTCGATCAGTCCAAGGAATGTAGGGCTGTGAGTGGCTAAAGAGAATTCTGCGCCGTCGCAGAAGAGACCGTTATGTGCGATGCTTACTGGGCTAACGTAAAGATTTATCCGTGGTTCATAAACAAAAGCACGACGGATAATCATAGCTTCTGTCGGCTGCCTCAAGTCTCGCTTCATCTGTTGTGGTTGGGTTGGGTGGGCAAATGAAACAAATTAGGGTAGATTTCTCACACTTAGACATTTTTGGGAAGGAAGGCATCTTTATCGCACAGCACGTGCGTAGACAAAATTGAGCCAGTCAATAGCTGTTTTGCCGTGCGCTGGCGAAACTTTAGCCGCTTTAGCTTGTTCGCAGTGCGTTAGCTTAAACTTAGCCGGTGAAACCTTTCTACGCCGTGCGTCGACTAAACCTTAGCCGGCGTCAGCGCAATTTAGCCGGCTGACCTCTTAGTGCGCCGGGTACTTAGTCCTGTATCACTGTATGTGTCAATTATTTTTATACACAGGCCTAGGGATTTGGGGGTTGTATATAAGGCTTCGGGATTCATTGTACATAGTCATTTCATAATGCCAATAGTTAGTTTTTAATACGAATTCGGAAAACTTCAGCAGTTGTGTCCGTCTAGTTTTTCCCCTCTTCTGTTTATTTACTCTGTCGCGTCTGTGTTACCAAGGAGTTTGCACAGTCTAAAATTTTACAGGTTTTATAGTACAGGTCTCACCATAGCCGGCTCCTCATCGTCCGACTTATAACGAGGGGGCACGCCTACAGTTAGACCGGGCGGGACGTTACAGTATTTACTTCAAATCATCAGAGGAAAAAGTTTGTAAATGGGATTGAGGATCCATCTTTTTCTTTCAAGTTGGCACACTAACTGTAAACTACGATAGTATGCGAACTCGTTGCAAACCAGTCAATTGTGAAGGGGTCCACAGTATGTCTTATTACGGACAGAACATTTGTTGAAGGGGATATTTTCATTGATCCAACGCACGGGTCCCTAATTGATATAAAAGGTTTAAAAATATGTTGGACATTGCACGATCTAAATGATGCATGCAAACAGTGTGTTTAATTTTGGGCAACTCACAATATACATTATTGAGCTGGGGGCACTGTTTCATAATGTAACTTTTCCATTCAAAGACATAAATACCTAAATGGATAATAGCCATATAACTTATACACCCCGTCCTTTAACCAAATCTTGTCATTGCCCTATGAGCACCATTACTCTATCTTCCACATGCAGAGTATATCAACTGTTGTGATTTCACTGTATTATTTTAGCAAAGCACAACAACATATTGATATTGATATTTATTTATTCAGCCATTCGTAAAAATACAATGGAAATTGGTTGAAAACAAGAGCTCATAAAACAGATACAAACAATTAAACGCATCCTGAGACCGAAAATGGGCACATGTACATAAAGTGAGGAAATGAATAATCGAATAAGAAGACACAGTAGTGCCATGTAAAATACAAGAGTGACGAATAAGTAAGAAGGTAAAGCGTGAATGAAATAGGTAACTAAAATAGTAAAGAGCATACAGAGAAAACAATTAACTTAAAACCTAAAATATAAAGTCAGAAAATAATAAAAATTAAACATTATCAAAGACAGTATAGTAAAAAGTAATCAACGGTTATGATGAGCATTGAAAATGTTAACAGCAGAAGAATGAAAGCTGCCAGTTAACCTCTTAGAGCCCATAAAACATCGAAATCTTTTTCGAGAAGGCAGTAACTTAAAATAATCAATTGCTGGATGAGAATAATCATTCAGTATATTTGAAACCCGTTTCAATGTCCGCTCTTGATAAAGAGAATGAAGGGATCACAGGCATGTACCAATGATGCCCTCAGCAGTTCTTATCACTGATTGTAATTTCCTAATATCGTTTTTACTCTTGCTACCAAACCAGACTAAAATGTTTGTAGTTAAAATATTTTCAATGGTACAACGATAAAAATTAAGTAAAATACTTTTATTTACACCATAAGGTTTAAGAGCTCGTAAAAAGAATAGCTTCTGGAGGCCCTTTTTCAGAATCTCCGATGTGTTTGCTTTCCATGATAAATTGTTCATTACAACTATATCAATTTCGAAGACTACTGTAAAGACCACAAAATGGGAATTCCCAGTGAGCTATTCTGTAGCGTGTCAACGTTGCAATGAGTAGTATAAGCAAGGGTAACGTAGACCCATTTCAAACAGTTGCACACTAGACGTTTTAATTTGATCGTTTACACTGGCCTGGATTCTGTACAAACATCTGTATATCGAATCCCAAGTACAACTATTGGAGGTATTGAAGTCACCTTCTTGGTAACAACCTGTGCTCAGACTGTCTTAACCACCCAGAAATGAAACATATTGTCATTTGCGAATGTATATACACTTACTTCTTGATGAGATCAGGGGGCTGTTTTGGATAAAACTATGTAGTTTGCCAAGAATGTGCTCCTAATTGTCTAACGCTTAAAACTTCTTTACGACTTAGACGTGATAAGAAATTGTGGGCAAAGTTTCTTGTCGTCTGCTGGATCTCAAACAGTTTTGGGATAATTACTCCCATATGGCTGTTATGTTGCCAGTCGTCAAAGAAATCAAGAATGATTTGATTATACTGATTGAGTTAGACTTTACCGAAAAGATATGCAAGTCTACGTACCTATCGAAACATAGAATAATAAAGGAACTGGATTGCTTTAAGGTTGACGTACAGTCCTTTAAACAAGAACGGTGACCAAGTTTTCACTTTAGTTAGGTTAACAGGTCACTTTAAAACCTAAATCTCTTGTCTGAGGACTACCATAGTATCAACTTAAGTAGGAAAACTGAAGGAGACTTCAATGAAATTTTCCCATAACTAAAAGGTACGTACTAGCCAAACCCTGGCCTGGCCTATAGTTAAAACAGAGTCAAGTTTGTATTTTTTTAAATTTTCATGATTCAGGCAGTAAGCATATTCACTTTCACGGCAAAGTAAGTACACAGTCATGAAAATACACACTGAATAAATATTGCATAGCTATGTATTCTCATATAATTGCGATCTACAAAACATTTTTCTCTTTATTACAGTTATTAAGACGACGAGCTTCTTTACTTAAGACATTTCAACCTCAAAAAGCCTAGTTTTGTCCAGTCTCAATTCAATATAGCTTGTGTTCTTGTTTGCACTGTACCAGGGCTATCTGGGTGAGGGGTTAACCTTTTCAAAGCAGTTAAGAGTTTTCACCTGTAGTGGGAGATAACCCGTCTTACGTTTACATAAACTTTAAAGAGCATTATTGGTGGGCTGTCTAGGGCCTCCTTCATGGTTAACTTCCCATTATTTTCGGTGTTATAATTCCTTTTGGGAATAGCTTCAACTGCAATGGGGACTGACCACAATTCTTCCCATAACACCACTGTTGAAGTCATTAAGACGGTTTACGGTTAAATAATACTGAGGGTTTCTCATCAAGCATCAGGTCCCTTTGGTGTCATAACTCTTTTTGGCAGTCTGGGAGAAGTCTACTGTTTTCTTCTGAAGTAAGAAATAGCCCACAGGACTTCTGTGTTACAAACGCTTTAAAGAAAGGATACATCCAACAGGCATGTGTAGAACGGCAGGTCTAACGGCTTAGCGGGTGATCACGTTTAATCTGGTTTCCCTTTGTATGGACGTAACTCGGTTTGGTAGTAGTTCAGTTGGTGAAACTTAAATTTAAAAAGCTTTGTTGAAAAAAAAACAGCTGCGGCTCTTGCTTTATTATCGTTAGGCGGTCTTGGGCTTGACTTGGTGACCATGATTACCTCCAGGTCAGGTTTTCACCTGCAGTGAGAGATAGGCAGCGTGACCTTCCTTTTAAAAATTATGCAAGGTTGTCTGATACTTACCTGCATAGTGTGGACGTTGAGTCAAACAATGACCTGGATCTGGTGCAAACATCGACAGAGATTGAACATATCTAGTCATGACAAAACTTTACGTGGTACAGATAACTTCCATATAGCTTACTGCCTGTGTGGAACAGCCCATAATGGGCCCAAATACTGTGGCATATTTGAGTCTCATGTGATGCCCATGTAGGATAACTCATATTCAACCCATGTGATGCTGGCGCGTATGACTGGAATGATCAGCATACCATATGAACGTTGGGCACAATATTTTATGATTTCCATACTGGGAGACCCATGTGGGACCTACATCTTGCCTTACACACCCATATCCTCTACTCTTTTCCTAAAATGTCTTTTTGTTTTGCCTGTTTTTTTCTATGTATACATGTGTATGTTCCATATATTCTTGTTCTGTTTTCCTTCGAATGGTCAACAGAATTGGAATCAGTTGTTCTAGGATCCATCATATCTTTACCTTGGAATCGTGTTATTATGGCATTTTCCTTCTCTATATCATAAACATTTATGTAGAACACAAGTTGGAATTGAAATTTGATAAAAAAAAGTTAATTTAGCTACTTTGGATATATTCAGGTCATTGATCTCATAATCTTGTCCTGAAAGCAATGGTAACATTTTGGTCGTACCTTGAAAACTCTAATGAATGGTCTTTATGTTCATTTTGTTGATGTATCTATATTTATGCAGTACAAAATGGAGTCTGTCGGAACCCCTAGATATGTTGAACTCAATGTTGGAGGAAAACATTACACCACCTCACTATCAACTCTGACTCGCTACCCTAAATCGCTGCTGTACAAAATGTTCAGCAAAACCACGATAACACTTAGTAAAGATGGAAAAGGAAGGTACATTATAGACAGGGATGGTGGAGTGTTTAAATACATACTCAACTTTCTTCGAGATGAAACTCTAAACCCTCACCTGAGTATGAAAGAATATTACCAATTGAGGAAGGAAGTTACATATTACAAACTGAAGAAGATGAAGAGTCTACTAAATAACTGGAAGGTTAAGTAAATTTTCCTCACTTGATTTTTGTATCATTTTGGAGATAAATGGGTGAAAAATAAAGTCCTTCAACAGAAACACTTCAAGTGTTGCAAGTCTGTAAAAATAGTAGCAGATTTATCAAACGAATAGATTGACATGCATTTTCAGATTTCTATGGCCTCGATCAGTTTTTAGCGTTCAAGCAGGTCTCATTTCTTGTCTATTGCTAACTGAATTTGTTAGACCACGATTTCAGAACACTTGAACAAAATGTAGTATGTATTTGTCACTTGTGCACTAAGTGTGTTGCCACCATAAAGCTAATTTGCAACACATTCAGTTTCTTATATTCTGTCATTATTTGCTGTAGACAGGGAAAATCGAAAGAATCAACCTCGAACGGCAAAATAACAGAACTTGCACAGAAGATAGTCGCGAAGATATTGTAAGTTCCAGTCTTCAATTAATTCTATTTTTTTTAGACGTAGAGGATAAAAACGTAATGATTAACAAGAGTATGATTTCTGAATATATCATCGATCTTACGCATGCTAAAATAATTTGAAGGTAGAGAAAGCGGAGTTGATATATATATATATATATATACTGAAATGAGGTATTACATTTTTTACTAAAATATCAGACTAATTCACGTTGTAAGTGTGTAAATTATCCATCCATTCTTGTACTTACTGGAACACTCTAATTGATGAAGAATTGAATGAACATTTTAGTAATGCCGTAGTTTTCTTAAAACTTAAATTTTTCTTCCACATTCTTTTCATCAGTGACATAACTTAACCGGTTAGGCCTTAACAGCTGCAGTGCAACTCGGTGGCTCAGTATGATGGGCACGGTTAAAATTACTTACGAAAATGAAATTATACCCACCCATTTCAACATGCGAACCTAACAGGGTACATTCTGCCTTCTGTTTCATTTAGCAGATCCATTTTACCTAACATTTACACAATTTTCTATATTTTATTCATTGTTGATCAGAAACCGCTTCCATTTAAGAAATGCATTAATTCTTTTCAATTCTGACAGAGCCCTGAAATGTTGGGCCTGGATCCCGACAATATTGATATCGATAATGAGTCAGACAGAGAACCGTCTGATGAGTCCGATGCCCCTTCATGGCTTATGGCCACTAAACCTCATAGGTCACCATATGTTCCTCAAATGGGGGACGAGGTCATGTATTTCTGGCAAGGTCATAAGTGCTATGTAGAGGCCGTTAAGAGACAAGGCGTCTATGATATCGATGAAAGAAAATTTCCTTGGGATGGTGGGGATTTGAAGGTACGTAATTGACATGTTTTCCGTTGCTTGTTTATTTTTTCCTTCCCAAGCACAGTCAGTTGACCTCTGGAGCACCAATAGGAATTCATGCTTAACTCATGTAATACATAAGCCTATTTGGATTTTTTGTACATGTGTTCTGGAAATCAATACAGAACGTTAACAAAGTAGAACCTTTTTGGAAAATCTGTCTTCATCACTCCTAATTATTACATAAATGCTTTACTATTCACAGTTACGCACTTACTGTATGCTGCTAGGTTACTTTTTGTTTGTATTTTTTTGTTTGCTTTTCGTCTATGTAGGATGTGTAATTACCAGTTAGCCTAAAAGGTTTTCTAGAGCACCTCCTTTGATATTTTTGTCTAGATTACAAAATTAATGTGTGTAGTAAATATTCTTTAAAATCGACTTGATAAATTGTGAAGAAACAAATATTTATGAAATGAAAGGGAATGAAATAAGTAGTATAGAGTGAATACTTTGGAAGTTTATAAAAAGTTCCAATACTAAACGTGAAGATTTGGTACTTTTACAAGGTGTCTTACAAACAACGGCATGACTTCCGCAAGCTTTTATTAGTTTGGAGGCCAACGTTTACAGAAACTATTGTTAGTAATGATATCGATCAGTCAATATTACAATTTTGAAAAAGTAAAAGTGTATAGCTGCCATGGGCGGCGATCCCGGGGGACGTGTCCCCCAATATTTGACAAATCGCCCATTGACTTTGATTTTTCACACAGTAAGTTATTTGAAAATGTGGTCATACCCCCTAAGTGTTGAGAACAAATAGCCGTCGTTGATGGACGCATATCATCTACAATTTTTGCCATTAAAATGTTAATTCCACATTTACATCTACCTAATCAGGCTAAAGCATGTGTATGACAGCAAGTCACCCATTATTCTTTGCCATTCAAAACGTCAATTCCACATTTTAGACTGAAGAGCCGATGCGAGTTGTTGATTTAGAATACCATTCTGACCCAACCATTACATGTGAAATCAAACTTGCCTCTATCGACCACGTCTCCAAGAAGCTCTCTGGGAAAACTTTCAAATTCAGGTAGTGCTTACTTTTCAAGGCAGATATTGAATGCCGTTACCGACAAAAGTAACATGTCTACGTTCCCAATGTTTAAGCCTGACAATCCGTTTAAGTTTCAAAACTAGTAAGCTACAGTTAGTTTACCCTGAATTGCAAGAACTAACCTGTGTTCTTTGTAGGAACTACTTTTAAGTTGATTTATTAGAACCATTATATTGGGGAAAGTTGCAATATATATTTGTATGTTTGATTAACTTGGTTTATCTAGTTGCATGAAGTTCTTTTTTCCAAAATTGTACAAAATATTTACTTTATTGTAGGTCGTTAGCCTTTCGCGATCAATTACTTATCTTTCCTTAATCGTTTCAACTAATCGAATGCAAAGTTTTAAAATGAGCACATCAAGGTAACTGTCAATTTACTGTGTGAGATATTTCAACAGGTTAGAATGAACGGTCAACTAATTAAAGTTTATTTAAAGCATTAAAGACTTGAAAATTTATATCGCTTTAGTAAGGAGATGAATAGATGTTCAAGTATATTTTATTTCGTTACGAACAGGTATCATGTAATGCCCGAAATAAAAGATTTTATGGTATTGATTCAACATTACGAAATATCCATGCAGAAACAATGGAAGGTGGGGGATAAATTTCGTGTGGCTATTGGTAAAAAGTGGTGGTTTGGAGATATTGAAGAGAAACTACCAATGGATAAAGTCTACCCAGAAAGTCCTTTCCAGTGTTTTGCTATTCGGTTAGTCTTGAACGTTTACATTTTTCCTTTCATACATTACCTTTCCATTACATCCAAAGCGAATTTACATGTGATACTTTGGAAAAAAGATCGTTTTCTTTTACTTTTGAATCAGACTGTACATGTTTTCGGAACCAAAAATAATGGATGCATTTTACTTTTCAGACTTAAATGTAGGATTCATCACCCCAAATAAAATTCAGTTTTAGGGAAATCTGAATTCACAGTTGGTGACGTGAACACAACATGTGCAGATACGTTAATTTTGAGTTGAAGCGCATCCAACATTGTGCAGCAGACAATTGATTTATCACCACCTGAGAGCTGCCATTCTTACAGCTTCCTGTTGTTACCACATTGGAACTCAATGAGCAAAGTGTTCAGACTAAAGAAGATGCAGTATTGAAATTACCCACAGCACTGTAACCTGTAGGACATGCTTTTTGCAACTACTAGGGGACTATTTTGGGAGAGTGATTTTCATTACTATGTAGAAAAAGTTAAAAGAAAATTTGGTTGGATAAAGTTGAACTGTCCACCAGAAAATTTGCCTTCCAAATTTCTTTCTAAGTAAACGTTTATTTGAATAAAAGCATCAGTATACAGAGTGTTTATTTCAATCGTTTTTTAAAAAGAATAGCATCCTCACATTCAATTCAGCTCAATTTTTGTTCTTATAGTTGGAACAATGGGAGCAAAGACTTATTGAGCCCATGGGACCTCAACCGAAACGAAAATGAAAGTGAGTGTCGATTTTTATTTTCTTTTAACATTTTCAGAGATATGTTGTAATCTTCTGGTTATTAATTATTGATAAAAATTAATATCAACAATAAATTTTAGACTTTGTATGATCACTAACTAAATGTATATTTTCAGATTAGATTGTCTGTGTAATCAAACAGTCATCGTTTGTCTTTTAGATAGCCACATCATATCTGGGAGGGGTATACCGATTACTAAGACAGACATGCAGCAATTACTATACAATCCTAAGCCTGGAGACTGGGATGAAAGCGATCAAAAGACAGAATGTGATCGGATACTAGCATGTCTAGACCAAATCATGTCTTTGGAGGTCACTAAAATATTAAGTGCATCTATCATTGGCAGCGATGAATCCGACGATTCAATGGTGGTACCATATCCAATCGAATTGGGTACTATTAGAAAAAGGTTGGAAACGCGGTTTTATCGAAGACGATTAGCACTTCAGTGGGAAGTAAAACAGTTCGAATCTAATGCACCTTTGTTCAATGAACCAAACAGTGACTTCGTGAAGTCAGCAGAGTTGATGACGAACATCTTATTGCAAGTTGTAAGGTAAGACAAAAATAATAACCTTAACGGTTCGACGCTTCATTTCTAAACACCGATTTTGACTTTCAAAACATGAAGAAGGGTCAACTGTAGAATACCTATAATACTCTCCTGACAATTCTTCAGTCACACTTAAGAGTTTCATTTGGGTGATATCTTTCTTATACAAAATCATCAATATAAAATTCTGCACAACGAGTCCTTCGAACTTCTTTTAACTTTTTTGAGAGGTTATATCCAATTTGTTCAAAAATCTTTACAGATAATGTGAACACTGTAAAAGAATTTCTAAAACCAATTTCACAAAAACACTGCAATTCTCTACAGAATCTCTAATATATGAATGTATATGATATCTCTTAAGAATTTGTGTAAGTTGCGTAGGATTTCAATTTTCGTACTGAGTCACAAAATCATATCAGGGAGCTGTAAGAGATGGAGATTGCTCAACCAAATCTGCCAGACAATATGTACATGAAAACTATTAAATTCTCTTCAAGTAACGGAATTTGATTGTCAGGTCATTTTGTTCTTATTGTTTGACATTTGTTGACTCTCCTTCTTAATGATGATCTCCTCTTTTCAAAGTGCAGT
>WURT03664638.1:0-17850 GCA_009936505.3 Holothuria glaberrima | reverse complement strand
CTAACTAACTAACTAACTAACTAACTAACTAACTAACTAACTAACTAACTAACTAACTAACTAACTAACTAACTTACACTTTACGAGGGAGAGGGGCTGCAGCCTGCAGTTCCCCACTGGGGCAGCAAATTTGCTATTTTGGGGCAGACGTGCTAATTTTGGGGCCAACGTGCCCAGAATGTCGGGAATAGTATTCAGCCCCCAATTGAAAATGGTCCCTTACATTTATTTTCCTTTACATCTGTATTACAAGAGGATGGGAAATTCTCCGAGAAGGGGGAATTTTCGAGCGCTTCGCGTGCATGTGCACTCTAGAAATAATCTTCCTCGGTGCATCCCCTCGCTTTGCAGTGCTGATGCCACCTGTGTCAAACGTCCTAGCTACGGGCTTGCGGCAATTAAGACTGTTCGAATAAGAGGGCGCCACGCTTATAGTGTTTTTCTGTTTGTGTAGATCATCTATGTTTATTCAGACAATTCGAACTGCAGATTACTTTACCTTCATGGCAGGTGTCGAATATGTACTCCTTTGACGTACACGAGTGCAGCCTACATAGGTGCAGGAGTAATACACGTCTGTCAAGCGGGCAACAGGCTACTTGGCATGAGCATGTTGGCAATTTTAATACCTTTGATCACGAAATGCTGCATCGTATGATAAAACCTGTAGGATTAATTGAGAGTCAATGGAAGAATATTGTATAAAGTTATTATACCACCTTACTATGCCAAGTTATAGCTGTTAAGCCTGTTATACGATGAGCTAATGACCAAAATGAAAGCAAGTAAGTTTAAAGTGAGACAAATCTTACGGACGGTGTTTCTTTGGAGTAAATTCAGACTCGCTAAAGTAAATACTAACAACTAAACCAATTTAAGAAACAGCAACATTACAAATATGATCAGCTTACTACAGCCTTGAATCAATGAAAAATCCAAGAAATTTAAAGGTCTGTGGATAAGTAAATATGACACCTGCCTATTTGACCTAAAAAGCATTAAAAAGTAAAAAACAAATGGCCGCAGTTCCAACTTTAAAACATTAGATATTGACCATTTTACAAAACAATTACTGTTCTGTACTTACATTATGAATAAACATGACCTACTAATGCAAATTTGTGACGTAGTAAAGGGACTCATGGGACAGCTGTCATGTTATCTTTTGTTTGTTTAGACTCCATTCCAAGGACATCTGTAATGTTGGTATGTCCCGATGGGTTTTGGAAGTAGCTACTTACTGCATTAAAAATGTCCAATAAAACTTTTGCTGTAATTTATGGGTTCTCGTAAAGTATTCAGCCCGAGCCGGGTACAAGTAGACCTACTAAAAAATCGAGTACGAATATTTTGACATTCAAGTGCGAGTACCGTCTGACAAGTACGAGTACTTGAGAAAATACTCGAGTACGGAGTACTTCCGTGATACACTTAACTTTAGGACCATGTTTATAGACTGCATGACCTTAAGGTAGCGGACCACTAATTCAATTTCTTACACCGAAAAATATTGACTGACAAATATAACCCTTAAAATTTTTACGGGAGCTTGTTTCTGACTGTGGTACTTACAAAATGTAATCAATTTTTTATAGTTTTTAAAAGCAATGAGTTGAAATACAGACTACAGTGCAAAATTCAAGGCAATTTGGCTAATTTTAGTGTCATTTTTTTATTGTATTTCTCCGCCCTGTGAAGGGCCGTCTTTGGGTAGAGATCAGGGCTGAAAACATGTACATATCGTTCAGACCCCTCTAGCTCAAAATTTCAAAAGTCTTGGTATAGAAATTTGATAAATGCCATAAGAGCCCACATTGTGAACCAGAGGGGTTGCGTGTCCGGGTTGAAAACTTCTACAAGGATCAAGGGAGCGGGAAAGTAGCTTGATTTAGCGTGTAAGGCAATGGGGCAATAATCAGTGGTGCCCTACCTTAAATGCTCGGTCCCCTCCCAGAAGGACCCTTTATCCAAGGTAGAAAGGAAAACAGTTCATTTGATTAGAATAAGAAATAAAAATCTTTTTAGTTTTCAGTGTGGAGTCGAAAAAAGCTTTTGTAACTTACCGGTATGTAATAACGTACGATACTAACTTCAAATTAACTTCAATGTCTCCCTTTTGTGGATAGAAATTAACGTACGTTTGATCTACCAGAAAAATAACTTCGGGAAAGAGAGGCATTAAAATAACGGTAAATGACTATGAATGGTAAAACACACACTCTAGGAGTCATTCCCATCACTCAAGGGAGAGTCAGCTAGTTAACAGATTTTCCCGGAACGCTCCGGTCCTGCGAGCAACGGCTTTGTCGGCTGGGCAACCGATTTTAATATAGCAAGCCGTGCCATGTGAGAGAAACAGTGGCGGAGCGTCCATATAGTCCGGGGGTCGTCCGCCCAACCCCTACTGACTCAAATCGCCTGTCGGCGCCCTTTTTAGGTTTTTACCGTAGTGATCCATAAACGGTATCCACGTTCTTCAAAGCGCCCCTACAGGTCATTCTTGCCCCTTCTAACCGAAATCTCTTGCGCCGCTACTGGAGAGAAAAGTCGGAGTGTGATACCAGGAGTAAAACCCCACGTACCTTTGGTGGAATTAGGACCCATGTACGTGTGAAAAACAGGTGCAAGGCAGCGAAAACCACTTTGCCATCAGAGGACCCGACCCACCATAACATTCATGTGTCAGGCTTATGTAGGTTGTACACCTTTGACACTGTCAAAAACTCTTATTCCGAAATAGGATACAAATATGCAGATTTTGCTTTTGCTCCTTGATGTGAATATTTTTTCTTACAAAGTAAAATCGGTTTCGATAGTTAAGCCCGACCAAGATTGACAAAGAAATTATCAAGTAAATGAAAGCAATATATTGTACATTACTTCCAGATATGTTCTTTTCTATGAAAGTACCACGTGGAAGACCACTAGCGAAATAACCTTCTGTTCTGTTCTGTTATCGACTGATGCTAGAGGTTTACGAGGCAAGGGACGTAAGTGTGCAAGGACTTATTGATACCAACGCTTTTCCTTGGAATGCCCCACATTTACCATCCTTACCCGACGGACCGTCTTGAGGTGTATCCTCAGCCCCTTGCCACTGCATTCCTAAAGTCTGGGGTTGGTGGGGAGCACTTGTCCTTCCCCTGCATCACTACTCGTCAGCTGTATAAAGCAAAAACCCTAAAGCGGACAACTTTTGGGGGGAGTTAACGTATTTCCTTTATGAATTTTATCACGAAGCACAATCTTCTTAGCTGCTTATATAAAGCTTTGAAGACATCCCACTTTTTTCACGTCATCTTAAACCTTTATGATGTACCCAGCCGATGAAGACACAACATGAGCGAAAGCGAGACTGCAATTGTTGTCTATCACATTACGGAAATACATCGCAAAGTTGCCTCATCTAAGTAGTGTTTCATAGCCTTTGCATATTGTAAAAACATAAACTAACGGAGAGAACTAATAAACGTGGGTGATACTCTTTATTAAAACCACAACTCTGTACACTACATGACAACTATCGCCCTACATAATCAGGGATTCAGTGCTTGAAATGTGTAGGCTATATAACTAGAGCACTTAGCACGCTGTTGCCACAAAGACAGTCTCTATACTTCACCAGTGCAATGAAATCAGTTGCAATTTTAGTATTCATTTGTGTCTCATTTTGGGTTGAGCCGATCTCCGCTGGATTAGGAAAATGGGTTTGCCCAGGTAAGTAGACATGTATGATTCTCACAGGGGCAACAGCTGGGGGGGGGGGGAGGGTGGAGCTTCATGGTGATACTCCCTGAAATCGTCATACATTATACTGAAATCGTGAATTCAAATAGTACGTCTCGGTGTACTGCCCCCACTTTACCGCTGTCCTGATCATTTTCCTGCCGTTTTTCGTCTGATGAAGGTGTTACATCTTTAGTTTATTTCGGCATGTACAATTTCAGATGTCTTCTAGATATGCATCTCCATTTAACACTCTTAGGGGAAACAGAGTCGTAAAAAAAGTAGGGGCGAAGGTACTATGGGAGAGGGTGATGAAACTCGTGTTACTCCTTTTTCTTTGTTGTAGTAGACAGTTTCCTTCACTTTACTAAAGCCTTCTTCGAGATTTAAATTATATGGTGGCCAAGAAAAGAGGCTAAGTAGATAGGATTATGCTTGCTTTCGTCATATGTGTGCTTTCCAGGTGTCAACTTATCACAATCAGCACAATACGTACTATGTAGTCATACAAAGCAGTGACAGTTCATTATTGGAGTGAGGGATTCTACCGCCCCCATTCCACTGGCAGAGGAGCAGGATACTAGCGAGGGGCATGTCGAATCGTACCGCCAATGGATTTTCTACCAAAATTGCAAAAATAGTCGGTTTCAATGATCCAAAAGGCATTAAAGAAATGATTAGTTTGAAGTGGAAGTGGGAAAGGAACAGTCGTGTCTTCTCCGTGCACTTTTAATTACGGTCCTATTTATTTTGCTCAATACCGAAAAAATGTGTACTTTGCGTTATTCCAGGAAGTAGCCTAATTGCTTAGGTGCGTCTGCGTGATTACTGAGGAACACACAAATGCAAGGAAGTCGGAGAATGGACTCAAGTCTTTTATCGATAATCTACTCTACCACTACACGCCATGGAAGGAGGATATGGAGGGATTTCCCGTCATAGCCTTTGCCCCACATCCCCCAGTTCGCCCCGGTACAAAAGTTTACAGCCTGTAATATGAGCGCACATTTGACCCACCCCAAAATTTTGCCTGCTCCACTTCTCCCCATTCACAACTTTTGAGAAAAGGGTAAAAACCCCACTGTGAGCTTCGTACATTCAGAAAGTCACACACACATTTTTTAAGGAATATTGAAAGTTTTAGGGTTTTGTTGGGCATTCGTTTATCAGATTCATCACTTCGGCAATATAAATCGTGTAGAAAATTGAAGGTTCCGTGTATTTCATCATCTGAGTGCAAGCTTTGCAATGAAAATTTAATTAATTTTGAATACATTATTATCGATAAAGCTCGCACTAGGCACAATCGTTCACAATACACTGCCAGACAAATTTGAATATTTACAGACATTTTAAATTTTTTTGCATATTTTACTTCACGAAAAAAAACTGTTATGAGACCAAAATTCACTCCAAATGTCCATTAGCATGAAGGTTTGGTTTTGAACAAATCCAATTTTTTAAACGAACCGTTCTGTTTACTTAATCCTTTAAAGAGAATTGTGCATGTGCAAATTTACATATCTGTTAGCAATATTTTTGATTTGCAATTTTATGAAAAATCCATTTTTAGTACTTAACACCATTAGCGGCTCGCCATAGGGGCACGGGGGCACTTGCCCCCCCCAAAGTTTTCAAAGCATGGTCTTCAAAATCTCAAAAAAAAACATGTAATTCGAGATGGATTTGTATTGGTTTAAATAAAAAAGTATTTATCCCTATCTCACAAATATGACATATTACTTATGAAGTTGTGTACATTACTATTGCAAAATTCTCCATAATTTTCAAGTATGTATTTCGTCGTCATTATTTCAAGATTCGACCTAAGTTTACTGGTTCATTCGACCACTGGTTATGTAAATTAATATTATTTGAGTCGTCATGATTTTAATTTTTTCAGGCTCGTATTTATATAGTTTCTCTAATGGAGGATTTCAGTTTGTGATAAAGAAAAATGATAAAATGTCACACTGTCTAAACAGGGTAGCAATCGTCAGTTGGCACGTACAGTGCTAAGAAATTACTTTTGCTAAAATGTCTCGGAACGTAAGTTGGTCCATGACATTTGTTTTATTCTATTTTCATGGAAATTTTCTAAGTTTCCAAAAAGGTGAATACGGAAACGTTTATTTGGTAAAATCACCGAAGCCACCGATGATCGCGAAAGTCGCTAATTAGTCCACTAAAGCAGTACATGCCAAGCGTGTGTGAGGATTAATTTAAAATGCGAGAATTTTTGAATTCGAAGCTGAATCCGTGTCTGATCAAACATGACTTGGTTGAAAGTTCTGAAGTTACGACCAAATTCAGCGTTCAATTTAATATAGTGGAAGCAGTACATAGAATAACTAGCTGACTAGGAGGGGCAAAAGTCGTGTTTTACCAGGAAGTTTAACCGAGTTGCCAGAATGCTTTAAACCAAGGTTGGGAAACTCTGCGAGACCATTTGGTCCGGCCAGCGAGGCAATTCGTGAATGTAATTAAAGTTACGCTTGAAATTCAGTTTATTAAAACTTTATCTACCGTACCATTTTCCCGGTACAGGCTAAACGCCGCTTCTGGTAGTACACCTCACCGGTTGCACAATCATGGCATGAATTGTAAAGCATGTCTTTACACATAAACCAAGCTCATGGAAAACTATGCGATACTTCTTTCGTTCGCACCGTATTAGCTCCGGTGGATTGCATGTGTTAGACCCTTGAGTGGGTTTAAAATTAAAGAACTGGATAACTTTTCAGTACGATGATTGAAGAAATAAAGAGCCTTCAAAATAATATTTTTTTCGGCGCCCTTCGCGCGCGTTTTCCTAGTTGCTTATTTGTTCTTTTGACTGTCAAATGGCCCATTATATAAGAAAATCGTTCGCCACCTCTGGTACCCTTTTAGAGTAGCAATTAGCTAATCGCTTGATATGGTTGAAATTATTTTTAAAATAGATCATGACTGACTGCTTGAGATGGTTTTTGAAGAGCTTCTGAAAACTATATGGGGCATTAGCGTAGCCAAAGGGGGCCATGCCCCCCCCCATCGAATTCTAAAAAAAAATATTTTTCACAATTTTTGTAATGAAAAAAAAAAAACAATTGACTTCAAATGATACTTAATGTTGCACCAGCTTTCATCTGAGGGTACTTAAATATTCAAAAATTTCTCAAAGAGGAGGGGTGTCACCCGCTCCCCTTAGACCACTCTCCCAGGCCGGCGATCAGGCCTGGCAGTTGGCCCCCTCCAAACGAAAATCCTGGCTACGCCAGTGAATAATAACCATACTTTTGCTGTACTATTCGGAGCGGATCATTGATATTGTCGGGTGTGGGAGGTCGTCCGGACCTCCCTGCGTACGGACTTGATATTGCACCACCCCAAACAAAATTTCTTAGAGTACCCCTGCTTAACACAACTGATATTTTCTCACACATGGAAAAGTATAGTTATGTCAAATCACTATACTAAATGTTCTTAAATGTTGTAATGGAATTACCTGAAAAGCACAAAAACTCCGTAAAAGAACGTCTGTCGATAAATATTTTTATGACGCTATGGAACATTATACTTCAGTGGAGGGAACTACCTTCTCTAAATAGTCATATACAATGGTTTTAGCCACATTGCATAATGTATTTTGTGTTTTACCAGGAACTGATAAAGTAATTATTTATCTCATTTGAAAATGTTTACAGCCGATGTATCGGTATTATTTTGCAGTGTTTACTGTATAAGCAAGTGATAACATTATTCAATAACTGTAAATTTCTTACCAATGAAATTCTAAACAGGCTAGGCACCGTAGTTATATACGCAATTACCTTCCTAAAGAGTTTTTGTTCGGAACTGACTTCGAAAGGACGCTATCACAGTCATTGCCTTAATATCGAATTCATTGGTTGATGCATTTAAGCACCTTGGCCTGAACAAAGAGCAAATAAGGGCATAGGCGTAGGAAGAGTGATGGGGGGGGGGGGGCTACGGGCTAAATCACCCAGTCAAAAATGAATTGAGGCAGAAGAAGGCTTCGGCCCCTCAATTCAAGGACGAAAACCCCTTATTTGTTTCCATTGTGAAAATGTCAAAAGTTTGCAGTAATTTTCCTTACAAGTTGCTCAAATTCCATCCGAGGACCCTCAAATATTAAAGAAAAAATGAGAAGAGGAGGACGATTCCCCTCTCTCCCTAAACCACCTACCTTAGGACGGCGGTCCAAAACTCAGCTTTTAGCCTCCCAGTCAAGAACAGTTTCCTACGCATATGAACAAGGAACTAGCAATAATAAAAAGTTTTGAAAGACGATAGAGACATATTATGGAAACTATATTAACATGCCCTCTGAAAACAAAGCAAAAGGGTTTTGATACTTTCGTTTGTAGATTTAAGTTATTTACATAAACTAACTGTAAAAACATTTCAGTTGTGCTAGTTTTGCGATCTTATATGTTGATTATGTGAAGCATTACCTATGTAAACAGTATGAAAGGTTATATTCTTCGGCACACAGTTCGTGCCCTTCCGATATCGCTTAATGGCAGTGGAGTAGCCAGCGAGGGGCAGGGTGAGAAGTGCCCTTCACAGAAGTTTTAGATACGCGCTGGGCAATGTTGAAAAACTGAGGGAGGGCAGAAAAAAAAACGGAAAGAGGAGGGAGGGATTCAGGGGTGTCGCACCAGAGGGGGAGGGGGCAGGGTGGCCATAGCCCCCGTCTGGGAATTTTTACAGTTTTGCCGGGGGTCTTGGTCGATACGATAAAGTATGCAGTCCCCGAAGGCGATTAGTCTCACGACGGTTTACCTGGTTTTTGCTCTCGAGAGGACAATTTTTCTAATAAGAACCCAAAATTTTCGTCGCGCTACGCGCGCTGTAGATCCACTCCAGTTTCTTC
The DNA here is from genome assembly GCA_009936505.3 of Holothuria glaberrima. NCBI lineage: Eukaryota > Metazoa > Echinodermata > Holothuroidea > Aspidochirotida > Holothuriidae > Holothuria > Holothuria glaberrima. The sequence goes on along the minus strand of WURT03664638.1, from coordinate 9,245 downwards.
AATACTTTCATTACACATAGCTAGAGAACATAAGTCATATCAACCTTACCAAGTAACAAGTATAGGCAGAGGACACAGGTTATGTAGAGGTCGTAAATTTCAGCCCTTATCACAAAGCCTAGTTGCTGTTCTCTTGAGTGTGTCATGCGGTAAATCGGTTGGTGAGCGACTCAAGGAGCAAAGTTTGGCTATGTTATCGGGTATTCCAGGTGGTTTCGACACAATGTATTTTATCCCTGATACAGTCTACAACTCCTAAAGTTTCTGTTTGTTTTTTTCTTTTTCTTCTTAATGATTACATAGGCTATATTTTTGTTTATGCCTATACCAAAAATTATCGCGCGCTTTGAAATTTCACGATTCAGACTCAAAAGAACACTATCAGTGCGCAACTCGGCTTTTGGAGTATTAAGTGATATTGTGCAATATATACCCTGCAATGGCATGGGATAGTTCGTTAGTTAGTTAGTTAGATGAGGTTTAACGGCCCAGTTTCCAACCAATTGGTATACTAAAGGGTGACTCATAGAGCGCCACCAGTTTAACAAAAAGGAAATTGAAACAAAGTTGAAAAGTTGACAAATATCGATGACCTCTGAAGAGTTCATTGCTCCTGAGGATTCAAAGTTGACTAATTGGGGAGTTACCCGAAAAGATATAAAAAGAAACATTACTTTGGTCACCAGTTATCTCAAACAAAGGGTATATTACCAGGAATAGTTTGTAGGAGAGATAATTACCAAAACCAACAGAGCATTAGAGGAGAGGTTCCGAATACTTGGAAGTATGGACAAAGTGTCACGAACCTTACATTTCGGAACACGGCAAGAGTATAAATAATCGTAGAGTCAATGAACTGCTAGTGAGGAGTAACCTTGGGAAGTCAGTGACAAAGAGGGTGAAAATAAGTAGATGGTATCCAATTTGTCAAGTAGTTTGGTAAATGTCCAAACAAAAGAAATTGCTTGTGAAGCACATGGGTTTATAAAATAGGAGATATGTAAAAAAAGAAAAAAGAAGTAATCTAGCCAGCATGGCGAAAGGTCTGAAACCCCCCCCCCCAAAAAAAAAAAAAACCTAAGGTGTTAAACTAACAGAGTGCTAGGACAAAAAGGCGAAAATTTTATAACAAGAAAGTGTGTTTTATTCCTAAGGACTGAAGGAGGAACGGATTATTTTGTGTTATTGATATATGCAAGGATTTTGTAAATAATTTTATGGAGTTAGTATCTTGTGCGAAGGATATTACCGTGTTGTGACGAAGTGATGCCCGCTATGAATTATGCTTATTAAATAAAACAAGCAAACAGGAAGAACAATTTTTTATCTCGTGTCTTCTAAACCTCTGGGACTTAAAAACTTTGGTAGAGAACGGGCTTGCGATTGGGCCTACCGACCAACCCCTCGACATAGGGGCTGTCGGAACTCGGGGTCGCTGGCATGGCCCGCCCCTGTCGGGAAAATTCTGTCGCCTCCCATGGTCGGTTTACTTATTTTGGCTTTCAAAAGAGCTATTTCTACAATAAAACCCAAAATTTTCGGTACTGCTTTGCCCACTCCTCTTAAGTTTAGTTACTTACAGCTAATAAAGTACAAACCCTTCCCATCTTTTCAAGTAACTTAATAAGTAGAATACATGGATTTATGTAAATGTCGGAAATTTCATCTCATTTCGCTAAACTTAGTTAATGTTCTCGTGTGTCTGTCATGCGGTACGGCTAGTGACTCGAGGAGGGAAGTACAATGTAAGTTTGTCCGATAGGGCCCAAATGCCCGGACAATTGAACTGTATAAGCTTTAATAAGTGCAGATGTTTTTTTAAGTGTAGGCTTACCCGAAAAAATCTTGCGCGCTTCCCGAGCTTTTCCACAGTTTAGGTTCCGGGAAATACATTAAAACAGCGCGGAAATACTTTCCTCTAGCATATACAAATTTTATGCAATATATGCCTCGCAATGGCATGGTATAGTACACAAGTTTTCTTTAAATCCCCCTCACCAACCCCTCGACGGCATCCTGGCTGTCGGGCTTTCGGGTCCCCCCGTCGGAGAGTCTCGCCCCCCGTCTGGCAAATCCTGGCGCCACCCCTGGAGGGATGAGAAAGTTTTCCTTCATACTATATGACTTGTATATGTGTTATGAAGCAATGGACTTGAAAATGGAAGCTGGATTTTTTGGAGTGCGGCAACTATTTTTGAGGGCGGCCATTTCCACACGGAGGGCGGGTCTCCCCTTTAAAACCCCTGTGGAGAACACTGGGATCTAGTATAAAACGGAACAAAATATAGCACCATTTTGCATCTTAGCCCTTCGAGACAGCAAAAAAAAATTCAAAAGGGGAGGGAGACACCCCTCCCCTTATACCCCTCCCCAGTAAAGAATGGGGACGATGAGTCGACTTTGCTCCCACACCAAAAAAACTGGCTACGCCCATGCTTAATGGCTAATCAACGAATAAGCCTTCCGAAATAATTATCGGTCATCTGATCAGACTTTCACGACTAATTCCATCTCACCGTTTTTCCTTCCAATCAGTTTGTCTAATTTCTTGATCAAAACAGAAGTGAAATTTTAAAAATTATGAGATGCTTATTGTGTATTTAATATCATTTGAAGGTCAGCCAAAGCTTCATGTTCGCTTTGGAGGTCTCAAGGCTGGCCTCTTCCTCAAGGTCTATTTTCGTATAGTAGGCCTAGGTGCGGACGGCACAAACTATTGCCTTAAAACTTCCTAAAGATCCAAAAAATATGCTGTTTTTGTCAAAGCTCATGACGTTCATATTTGCAACCTGTCTTAAGAGTACGTGCCTCACCAATCTGTCTAACAGTATCGCACCGGGCCAACAGGAATGTCAGGGCAAACACGAATGTCAGGAGGCAGGGTGCGAGGCAATTGCATATTGATTTCGTTATAACAAGTTTGTTAGCAAAGAAGCGGCTCGTACTTCCCCCATTCTGCTTGAATGGGGTCAGCCCACAGCCCGCCTTAAACGCCCTCTCTCCATATCGGCGTATGGTTAGATAGCCTTTACCTCGGGTCAGTGGCCTCGTTTTCAACACAGTATCTTCATTTGGCTATCACCACAGAGTCTCAATGGGGTTGTAGTCCTGGAACTGAAATCAGCCGAAGAGTGTTTTTCGCTCAAATGGCTCTAGAAGAGATATTATGTTGGCTTTATTATGATTTTTTCGTTCGGGTAAGATTTGCAGGCCTTAGCATGAAGTAGGGAGGGAAAATTCAGAATAGCCTGCTACCATGAAAACATAACAACATTAGCGCGCATTTGCATGTAATTCTCCCACACATAAAAAGCAATACATAAAAGAATATAGAAGTCAAGATGTGGCCACTGGTTTTAATTAGAGCAAAGAGAAGAATTTACTCGGTTTGAGATTTATTAGACAAGGTTTTTGATGGTATCGTGACTACTGACTACAGTACTTGAACGGCGGTCGTTTCTCACCACAGGCTGCTGTTGAGGTAGTGTAACGATTGCCTGAATGATGAGGGGAATATGCTGCATAGCCCATGGGGCTCGGTTGGAGGGATAATTTAGACAAGACAACATTTGAAGTTATATTCCAAGCAGCATAGGGAGATCTCAAAGTACAATACGTTATTGCAGACGGAAATTCCTTACCGTGAGAATTTGCACCCCTTGTGGCCTTCCCGATAATTTTTTTTCAAACCGCGAAATTTTGCCCTAATGCTTTACTTGCACCAGGGAAGTGTTAGGAAGGAGATTTAACATTCTGCTGTCTCTTTTAAGCAATTTTCGTTTCCGACTGTAATCTTGCTTTTCTCCTGAAAATGTTTATCACAATAACAAGATCAACGAGGATATCAGTGACTTATTGTTAAATGACAATGAACTGAACCACTACTTGCTTGGAACTGGTTAGCTTTCCATTACCAGTCGTCAGTCGAAAATGTGAAGTTTGAATCTTTCGTCGTTATTCGTCACAATTAATCTCATTCCAGTTAACGTCATTGAAGAATTGCCTCAAATCTTACATTTCGATTACACCCTGCAGTGAGTCGAAAATTTGCTAAAATTGAGAAAAGTGCTGTAGGCTTGAACAATGTTTGAAGCAGACGACGCATCAAAATAGCAGGGTTCTCCACTAGCCATTTTGCCCGGACAAAATCTGAATAGCCTCCGTCAGCGCCCGGTCTTAAAGTTGCTGCCCGCACAAAAACCTTGGCCAACCGGACAACAAATTAATGCTTTCATTTCTTTTGGCTCGTTTGCAAAGAGAATTAATCACTTTCTGCCTCCCCAGAATTTAAGTATTTGATTAAAAAAGTACAGTCATGAATCATGATTTTGATCGCCGGTTCACTCATAAAGGCTACTATTGTTTATATAGCCAAATTTTAAATTTGCCAAAATTGAGAAAAGTGCTGTAGGCTTGAACAATAGTTGAAGCAGACGACGCATCAAAATAGCAGGGTTCTCCACTAGCCGTTTTGCCCGGACAAATCTGAATAGCCTCCGTCAGCGCCCGGTCTTAAAGTTGCTGCCCGCACAAAAAAACCTTGGCCGCCCGGACAAAAAATAATGCTTTCATTTCTTTTGGCTCGTTTGCAAAGAGAATTAATCACTTTCTGCCTCCCCAGAATTTAACTATTTGATTGAAAAAATACAGTCATGAATCATGATTTTGATCGCCGGTTCACTCATAAGGGCTACAATGGTTTATATAGCTATGATACTGCTAGCACGAGTATGGCAATTGCGATCGATCACTCCACGGCGATCAGAGTCATCTGCCAGATCAGAGACAAGCACCCAGACAAAATTTGGACCTGTGGAGAACATTGAAATAGTAGGGTAACATAGGGTCAACAATATTTAAACCTTTGTTGCCAGTCGTTTAAATAAAAATCTCGATTAACGCTTGGCATTTATCGGAAACAAACCTTGCCCGATCACATCAAGGTAAATCTTAACAATGGCATTTGTTTCAAGATAGCTTGGATATGAAAGGAGCAGATCATCATAAAGGGGTCACGACTAGACAACAGAAACATAGGGACCTGTCAATCAAAGTTTGAAACTTTTAAGGGATTAAAGGCATCTTTCATTGGCATTTCACAAGGGTCTCATGTGAAAGTGAAAAATTTTCCAATTCGTGCCCTCCAAATCCCGTAGCAATACCCTTTTCCTAACTCGAGATATCTCATATTAAAGAGTGCCCATTTTTGTCAAAAATACCTCCAGTCCTCATCAAGGTCACAGATTTTTATGTAAAGTGGGCACATTGCCTCAAATTCCTTTCGTTTTTCTTTATAATTGAATGATCTGTTTGTCCTTAAAATTTGATACTTTTGGAATGTTTGAATATGTTTCCATGTAGATTTAGCACAAATCTACACTATATGTAGGGCATAACAAACAAAGTTGCTAAATGTTCCCGGTCTGCATTTTTGAACACGTTGAATATTGTCTCTGGGTATTGTCTTACAGGCTTGGTTTGATCTTTTGGTTGTTTTATTTCCTTTACCAAACGGTAAACAACTGCCTGCTTGAACCACGCTGAGCAAGAATGATAAACTTAAAACTTACGTTCTTACACCCTCAAGCGTTGTTTACAGGTCAGTTACAAGTGCTCCCACTTTTATGTTCAAAATATTGGAGAAAATCCGGTTGTTTTGGACGATATTTTCGGGAATTAAAATTATTTCATGCTATTTGGAAAATTCAAGAATTTAAAGAAGTAACATTTCAAATTTAAATCAAGAAGAAAGGACCTTCATTTGCCCGTTCAGTTTTCATGGGTATTGGATATCCATTTTTGCATACTTCTGCTTTTGCATTTACTTTCTCATGTGTATTGTGTGCATGAGGCTGCCGCACTGACTAACGCTAATTGGAAGTTGGAGTGTAATAGTCTATTATTACTCCGGATTAACGTCAGAACGCGCTCTGGAAAAGTAAACGGAATGAACATCAAATTTAATAGAATTAAGAATGCTATTTCACTGAAGTTTTTACTTCACTTGTGGACTCCACGTACTTGACTTTCTCGGTCCCGTGGTATTCAAAAATGTGTGACGAAGCACGGCCGTGATACATGGAAATTTACATGAGTCTAGGGAGAGAACGTCATTCCTTAACCCCCAAATATGGTTAAATAGTTACTCAATCATGTGATATCCTTGCCATTAGTGCTTCGGAGATTGCTTATTTAAGAGGCCACTTAACGCTAACCTAACCCCTAACCTGACTTAACCCTAACCTTATCCCTAACCGAACCCCAGGCAAAATCGAACCCCAGGTGAAACCCCTAACTAAACCCCATTTTAACAATAGGGTGACGTCCTCTCCTTAGTCTCATGTTGGAAATTGTCACAGGCTGCTGAGCGTCACTGACTATATGTTGCATAGAGTAGGATAATAGTTCCTATTATCCTACGTTTTGTCACTTGTAGTTGTAACTTCAGTAACGTTAGGCTAATAAGCTGACGTGTGCGCTTAGCCTAGACTATGCAGGGAGTTGCTACATTGGCCTATACATAACATATGATGTGACTCCGCTAACCATCCAACTCCAAGACAAAGGCTGAGTCATTATATAAAATTTGATGAAGCTCACACAATTTTGACTGGGCTAATCCAGCTAGGCAACATGCAATGTGGAAGTCAAAGAATCTGTGGGTGCCATTCCTGGCCAGAGGAAGGACAACTATTTTTTTTCACTCCAGAGACACAACTATTTTTTTTCACTCCAGAGACACACGGGAGACAGTCGTAGAGCAGATGGACACGGATGGATAAATCAGGGATCAGTCAAACTACTACTACCAGCCTGAGTCACATCCAAAGGTTGTGAAAAATATTTCTAGGCTAGGCCTACATTTAAAAAGCGGAAGGGGGTGGGAGCAAAGAATTTGTCCTAAGTTATAGGCTATATATTTCAGCTTCAAAAATGCAAGTAAGTTTTTAATTCATGTTGGGGATTCTGTGGCATCTGAGGAACATCTACATGGGAACCAAATGCAAAATGAGTTTTTCCATTTGAAGCCTAGTTGTTTGAAGACAGGGCAAAACAGTGTGAAGCTGAAAACCTGATCAAAATTTACAAGCAGGAATTGGCAAAAGAAGAAGAAAATGAAGTTACTGCAAAACCAAGAGATTTGAGATCTAAAACAAAAGCATAATGCCCAAGATAGTTTCAGCGCAGCAAAGACTTTCCTGTGAATGGCTTTTCAGCTTGCACGAATTTTAGTATGAGAAGAGAGAATTGACCATATAATTCACACATAGGCTACCCAGATCTTACTGTGGTATGTAGAAACTCTTAAGATAATGAAAGACTTCTAAAAGGTTGTTAGACTCATCAATAAGGAACAACTTTTAAGCAATGATAGACTTCCATGTTTCAGTTGGGAAACTTTTACCAGTCTGTCCTACTTTATATGTACATTATTTTCCATAAAAACCAGATCATCCTAGTCCTCAATCAGGCAGTCTACGCACTACCCTCCTTTAGCACTTTGCTCCATGTAGTAGCTTGTATTTGGAGCGTAGTCTAATGGAGCATAGTATACTAGACACTGGTTGATGGCAAGATCATCCCAGTCCTCTTCCTCAGTTTTTGAATGTAAACTCTTAGGGGAACCATGAAAATTTGTTTAGAAGACTGAAAGGCTTTGTGAATTTTCCAAGAACAAGAAAGATACCAACCATAACTGACAGAGAGGCTGATATATAAAGGTCATACTTGTATTAAGTACTACCTGTGATGGCTACTTACAAACTCCACATGTGTAGACGTGGTTTCTACAGTACAAGTTGGCAGTGTTTGCACAGTTAATGCACATGTATAGGCCCTAGCAAATTATTCAAGCAATAACTGCTCAGGCTAGATCTTGTGCAGGCAAGGTAAATTTCCCAATCTGGCTCCTCAACCATCGATTCTTATGGGTTCTTTATGTTAAAGACATCTGCATTTTAAGGGTTCTTGCATTTGGTATCCTAAACATAATGATTTCTGTTTATCCTCTGTTGTTTTTGAACAATTTTTGAAATTGCTAACTCTTCATTGTTGGTAAAAAGTCCACACCATTAAATGCTAGACAGAATTCTGTGTTGTTCAATTGTGTTATAGTCTCATGCAGTATGGACAAGTTCATAAATACATGTGCATATGCATATGTGGCAACAAACACTGCAACATTTTTCACATGATGTGCTGACACAGCATTGCCATGCAGTACTGACTGGTAGGAAGTATAGTGGTAGTTGGTCAGGGCCTGTAGTTCAGAGAGCACAGCATACCATAAAAAATAGCCTGGCTACGATTTACCCAGACATTATGCCCTGCTTTTAGAGGCTTACAGCTGTACCTACTGTAGTTGCATGTTTAGGAGGATTTTTGAAATTGCGTCATATGTGCAGATTTTTAAAATTATTGTCATCAAATTTGTCAGATTTTGTCATTAAAAATCCGGTATTTTGGAAATATTAAGAAAACATTTATATCACAGCTAAATAATAACAATGGTGTGAAATTTCCCAAACTGATGTAGTTTTGTAAAGATCACAAAGATCCACAACTTGTAGTGCTCACAAAATAATCTTTCATTTTGCCACAAACTCTTACAAGTAGTGGTATTGAATAATATTGTGATTGTTGTGGAACTTAATTACCATGAGTTTCCAGGATACATTTTTTATGAAAAGCAATCAAAGATTTGTACTTGATCTGGTACTGTTCAAACTAAGAATCATTTGTGGTAGACAGTGTATCATGATAGTCTAAATTCGATTCAGTGATGGGAACTGGTGGTGCAACTTAAGTTATAGCCAAGGCCCCACAGTGTTTGTAAGACATTTTTGTACTATTTTTCTCCATTTTCCATTACCACAGTTGTCCATTACGTGTAAATTGTTTCCTAATATCTCTCGTCCCTTTCTGTTTTTCTTTTATTAGTAACTTCTTTCTATGGAGAGGGGAGGGCAGTCAGATATCCTTGATATAAGCCTGTAGAAGCAATATCCCCCCTCAAAATAAAAACACAGCATAACATCAACTGGCAAAACACAGTGATAAAATGAAAGGACTTCTCTATTGGTGATTTCATCCATAAATTTTAATAGTGTATGATATGCTTACAGATCATGAAGAATTCTTGCAGAAGTTTATGGACATTATTACATACAAATAATATGTTCTTTGGTTACATATGAGCACTTGCAGGTTATCGGTGAAGATACGAGAATCAAATCGATCGTATG